>JAOSBO010000180.1:24726-44419 GCA_027563915.1 Erythroxylum rotundifolium | reverse complement strand
TGGTAACAACATGTGTCTTCTTGCATGTTCTACACTTGTCCCAATTAGGAGCTACCATTTGTCACCAAGAATTAGTCTTAGTATGAACCATCAATAAACTGTATTGATTTAGGTTGAATTTGACAAAGTTCTTCATAAAAGTTGTAGCTTATCCTCTTAGCTTTCCAATGGTATAAAGTTTGTAATTGTTGGACATTGGAATCAAAAGATATAACATTTACAAGTTTGAGTGTCACACTGGTCTTGCAAAAAAAATCATTACAACCTAGAGTTTTAAGTACTTTCAAGCCTTCTTATCACTAAATCTTCACCTAAACCTTATGTAAAGTATCCATAACATATTTTCTGAGACCCTGGGCTCAACATTAATACCCTAAATCTCTATGATGCCTATTTAATTCCAATTCTCCAAGTATGATTCATTTAAAACATAATTAAGTCATATGGAATACATGTTTAATGAAACATTCCAATTGGGGTACAATTTGGGGCCTTACAGAAATCGCGTCCTATTTTTTCCGAATAACTTGTATTGATTTAGGTTGAATCAGACAAAGTTGACTTCATAAAAGTTGTAGCTTATTTTCTTATCTTTTTATTGGTATAAATTTTTTGATTTTGGATATCTGAATTGAGACATAGGGGTTTTACAGGTTGGAGTGTACTCATTCTTCAATCATGCACTAGCCAAAATTTTGAATGTGCATAGTCTGTAGTAGTTTAAGCATAACTCATAGAAGCATGAACTAAATTGAATTATTTTTATTTAATTTGAAGACATAGAGGAACATTTGTTTAGAAGATTGTATTGCCTAAATACCTCATTTTCTATGTCAAAATGGCTATGAAAGACAGACCCAAAAATCTGTCTAAAAAAATTACTAGAAAGAAAACAAAATTGAAGGTAATGGATGGTAAACTATCAGTTCACTCATCCCTTAATTGTGGGAATGGGTTAAACATAAAAAATGCATCTTTTAGGTATAGTTTGGAGAAACAAATGATTAGGTACTTTTCTATAATGCTTTTAGGCTTGAATGAAGCTTGAATTGAACCTAGAATGATGCTTGAATAAGTAAATAAATGAGTGATATGTTTAGGATGATGATTGAGGATACAAATTTAAGAATGAATTGTTATACATTAGGTGTTCAAATCTGGAAAATTGGTGATGATATAAGAATGAAAGGGGTCCTATGATGGCTAAAGTGATTCAAGAAGATGAATGTTGTGTATTAAGTAAAGATGAATGATAAAATGGATGTTTTATGATCTTTAATGCTTGAATAACCTTAGTGAATGATAGAGTGATGAACTTAGAATAATCTTGTTCAAAGACATATGTGAGTTATGAAATGTGAATGATCTTGAGTTGTGAATTTAGGCAAAAATATCCTGGATTTACATAACATATATACATATGTGCATAAATGAGTACTGATGTGATTGTGCAAAGTTGTAATGTGGTAAATGTGTATGTTTGCATGATATAGTGGAGAAATTAGAGCGACTACATCAAGACATTACCAGGACCTCGAGGCAATAAGCTATTTGGAGCAAATTTGTGAGTAACCTAAGATAGTTTCACTTTGAATTATTGTTTTTTTTAACATTCCGTATTGATTTATTTTATGAATGTGATTGTGTTGGTTCCAAACAATTGATTGTCCGAGGAGTTCTATATTCAGAACTGCATTGGAAGTGCTACTTGAATGTGAATATGACTAACTACTTGTTCTCACCTTCAATGTTGAATGTCGGACTAAAAGTTTGAAGACAAATGTTAATAAAAAAGAATGTGAATGTGACTGAACGAGTATAATCATTGAATATGCATAATGCATTTCATTACATAAATACATGAAATGTAAAAGCAGTTGTGATCATAGTTGCCAGTAAAAAGAGCTTAAAGCTTAGACACTATGGTACGAGCCTATGGCTCGATTTATATGAAAGATCCTGGTATCCTCAACGAATACGGGATAGAATGATCGAGCTTGGTATCCACTACAGATGCAGGACAACGATAAGGACACTCAGTTACAACAATGTATTAAGAGAAATTAAGTCTTATAAACCTTGCTCCTACATATGAATTATATGAATTGAATGATTGAAATTGAAATGTGGAAATGAATTGAATGAAAAATGTGAACATATATGTACAAGTTTTATGATGATACATATGAAATTAAATGTTGTGAATTTTCTGTTGTATGTATTGATGTGATATGTGTTATATGAGTGAACCATCGAGGATGGTTACTCAACTGAGTTCACAAAACTCGTCAAAATTGCAACGTTCACTTTTCAGGCACGAGAGTGACGACTTAGCTGCTAATACCGCATAGAAGGGACCTAGTACATCTTTTTGGTAGACGACATGGCTCAAAGGTTGGTCAGCTAGGACTCAGGGTTTTAGACAAATTTTTTGTATAAATTCCTCATGTGATTCTAATTAGTTTTGAGGATGTACACATATGGATGTTAATGTAAAGCTACAATGTATATATTGTATATGAAATGAAATGAGGAATTTTTGGGTTTTAAAAATTGTGATAATTATGTTTTAATTTATGATGCCATGCAAGATGTGAAAGTGATAAAGTTAGCACGCCATTTCCATCAGGCATGTGCACTAATGTCTTAAGGGTGTACGTGTACGTGTCAGGTAAGAGGGGGGTGTTACAGTTTTCCTCATCAGTGAACCTCTGGCTACTGCATCGATGATTCCTCTCGTGCTTGCATTTACTCTATTGTAGAATGTTTGAAGGTGAAACTCTCTCGAAAGGTTCTGATTTGGACAACTTCTGTGTAATTCTTTAAATCTCTCTTAAGCTTCACAGAGATATTCACTATCGTTCTAGAAATTCATGATCTCCTTGATTATTCTCATCTTCTTCATCAACAGAAAAGACTTGGCGAGGAAGGTTTGGGCAAACTGCTCCTAAGTTGTAACCAGTCCTAGATAAAACGAGTTGTACCGCTCTTTAGCTCAGTCTTTCAACGTGAAGAAAAATAACCTCAACTTTATCGCATTGTCAGACATTCCGTTGAATCGAAAAGTGTTGCAGGTCTCTAGAAAATTTGTGATGTGGACGTGTTATTCCTGATTGGATAGCTCGTAAGACTGCATATTGTTCTGTAAAATATTGAAGAGTGCCAGCTTTATTTCAAAGTTGTTTGCTTGAACCACCAGTCTCGTCACTCTTTGAGGACTAAACCCTGCCCTTATGAAATCCATCAAAGTTCCTCCTTATTCTCCTTTTTCAGTCATATCTTGTTATGAGAAATTTAGACACTTCATCCTTCTTAATTCTATTTTGTGCCTTTTAATATAAGGAAATTCATCTTCTATAACTTCTTTTGCTCTTCATGTACTCCTTGTGTTCATGCACTTGCAAAGGCACAAGGAAATGTATCAAACCCTCTTAAATCAAAGTAATATAAATCAAACAAGATGCTAAACAATCAATCCCATGCAAAGGCACCAAAAACTTGTTGATCGTAAAAACAATTTACTCGTTTTATGATAAAACAATGCAAGTATATGGGTCGTGACTTGTAGCTTAAAAGTGGATATCAATCCCATAGCGATTGATGCTCAGACACCACTTAATCTAGATCAAACTTTGTTTAAGAAACAAAATTGTTTTCTAATGAAAATAATTTGGAAAATTAAATTAAAATTAAAAGATTAATAAAAAACAATGAACAAACCCACAAATGTAGAAAAGTATGAATTCAAGAATCTAAATACTAGAGATTACTTTCTCTCTATTATGTCTCCTGCATATTTTGTTAATCAAATTATGTTTGACCCAAGATTTCTGAATGTATTAATCACCCTCTCTCAAGGTATAATTAACTTTCCCTAATCAAATTTAATGGGATCAATTGAATGATCTCTCAACCTATCCAATCGCTCTACCAATTTCATTAGGTATTAAGCTATCCTATATGTGATCAATTAACCTAGCCGAGATCTCTCTTTCAACTTGTCAATTAACTTGATGATTCTAAGCCTATAGTTTGCCAACTCTCGTTGTACATTCCTTTATAGATTTATCTTACTCACTCTCTCAATTTATTGCAAGATAAAAATAAAATCAATAATCATTAAAGACACTTTCATTCAATTCAACAAAATAGGAGTTTAATACAATGGTTCAAAAGCAATCCCTAAAACTAAATCATCCTAATATCATATCCATAACATCATTAGCATTCACATAAACCATTTTACAAAGAATAGAAGTGATTAAAGTGGCAAAAAATTGAATAAAAAGACTCCTTCTCTTCTTTGCCAAAATCTATAATTCTTGATGTTGAAGAGCTATTTTCCCCAATCTTGATGATAATCTTTGACTTTAATCCTTCCTTAAGACTCCAAACATGTGTTCTTCACTTAAGAAAAGCCTTTTCCAGAGAGGGGTGTCATCCCCTTCACCTTGGAGGCTTAATTATGCTTTTATAGTCCAAAACCCTAAGTTTAATGAAGCCCCACATAAGGTCTCAGATTATAATTCCTATGATCATGGGAATTGACATGATTCCTACGATCGTGGGAATTGGCAATAGAAAGAATCCTATTCTCTTCTCTTCCTCGATCTCTCACTTAATCTCCAAATTGATTCATCTTCATTCCTACACAAAAATAATCAATTCTTACCCTAAATTAACACCAAACATAAGTGAAAAATAAAGGAAATCAAACTAAATGAATTCATACAAAATGAGTTCTGAACTACAACAATAATCAATAATTATGTAAGAAACACATGCCAATTTCATAGAAAAATATAGAATATTGCACACCAATCACTATATCCAATTCACATCACATAAAACCCTTGGAACAATTGGTATTCTTAAGAACACTTTCATCTTGAACACACTATACATTTTAACATTAGACACATTATTAAATAATCGCTCATTCTTGGGATACCTCCCTACCATCATGAAAGTAGCTACTACATCTGTTCATGATCATGGGATGGGTGCCATGATCGCGGCCTATCCTTTTCTTGCACTTTTTCCAGATTTTCTTAGGACAGGTTTCAGGTTAGTTTTGTATGGCCATTCTAACATAGAAACTGAGGTTTCTAGAAAATTTTTCCTCCTAAACTAATGTTCCTTTATGTCCTAAGTTTCTAATGACCTAAATTTAATACATTTTGGTTCATTATTCCTAGAGTTATGCCCAAAATACTACAAATTGTTCTTAAATAGTGATAGTAAGAAAAACTCAATTGTAAGCCAAATTTCAAAACCCTTAGAGACAAAAATAAAATTCTATTCCTTGATGAAAAATGTATGGATATGTATTTAATTTAATATACAATTAAAAGCACCGCATTTGAATATATACAGGTCAAGTTATGGCTAAAATACCGATGTTTGTTCAGTGGAACCGCTACAATTAACTGATGTCTTACACCTTCAACACCCCTTCGCCATAGTTCATCAATTCCACTTCAATTCCTCCTTATTTTTTCCTCAATTGCACACCAATTTCATGTATAGAACCAATTAAAAAAACACGCATTAAGTAACTTACAAATCAATATCTTTCACACGTCAAAACCAAACCAGAAATTATCATACAAGGATCATTTTTCTAGCATTCAATTCTGATCAACATAACACACATTTTATTCAATTCAAGTATCAAACATTTCATATTATAACATTAAATCAAGTTTAGCATTCCCTTACCTTCTTTAAATTCAAAGAGCAAGTCAAACTATCCTTTCAAACAATCAACACAAGTTCAAAATCAATGTGCAAATCTTCGCACCAAGAAGACAACATAAAAGATAACATAATCTACTTTCTTTATGTAATATTTAGCTAAGAATTTGGAGTGATAATGCACGGATTCATAGCAAAATTTCAAAGACGAAGGAGAGGGATAGTTTCGGTGGTGATTTAGAAAGAAGAGAAAGTATAACCGGCAGAAAGACTTATGCCTTAGCTGGACTCATTTGATGCTAGGTGTCACTCCTGTCATAAGGAATATGTCTCCTTTGCTTGTATCACTTATGTCCTGCATTTAAGCTACCAATTGTCACACTTCCATTAAGCCATTTGTTCCATAATGAATGCTGCCAAATGCCGCAATTTAATCAGGCCACTTGTCACTCAACCAATGTTGCCAAATATCAATGCATTAGCTATGCCAAATGTCAATAACTTATAGGCTTAGTCATTCTAATTTTCATGTACCAACTTATAATGCCACTTGACAATTTTCCTTCTCCAAATATACATTTTAATACCTCAATTCTCTAATGATGATAATTAATTCTAATTCAATAAGTACGATCCATTAAACTAAAATTCAAGTCAAATGCAATTCTTAATCATCTCACAAATTTTAACACCTATCATACATGTGCTTTCATGAACATGTAACATTCCAACTATGGTACAATTTGGGGCCTTACACTAATTGTGGAGGAACTTGATATGTGTTTAAATATTGATTCATTTGATATATTACACTTAGTGATTAATGGCCTAGATATGTTTAAGACAGTCACTTTAACTCATATTTGATCTTAGGTACTTTTCGAAAGTAAAGAAGCTAAAATGACCCAAAAGCATGTCATTAAAGCCATCTTCTCAATTTCCATATTCTATTGATTCATGGAGTATGAAGAAAAAGGGGTTGAAAGAAGAATCGGCAAGAGAGAATGTCAAATTAAGAACAAGGAAAGGGGAGTCTCACATCCATACATCATCTCTCACAACCATGAGAAATCTCTCACAACTGTGAGGGTGCCATGCACAACTGTGCATGGTAAGGAATGGCCATGAAAAGGCCACACACAGTCGTGCATGGTAAGGCATGGGCATGGATTCTCACATCTAGGAATTAATTAGAGAACGAAATGGTGTCCTAGCCAGGTCTCAGTTAGTTTTAAACCTAAGTTTTTCTATATAAGGAAAAGGGGGACGACAGAAAAAGGGATGAAAAAAGAATAGACCTAGCCGACAGGACCTTCTTCTATTTTCTCTTCGGTTATTTCTTCGCTCTTCAATAGTGATAGTGGCGATGGAGAGGATGGCTGATGGTGAAAGCTTAAAGATGGAGATGGACAACTAACTTTCTTGACATCGGTTCAGAGTTATGAGCAAAACTAAGAAGCACATTAAGCAGATAGTAGTTGTGTATCGTTTTCCTTACCTCTTTTTAGATTATTTATATTATCTTGTATAGATTGATTGGGGGTTGTATGAGAATGATTTTAATGCTCTATTTAATCATTTTTCATGAAACATAGTTAGATCTTGAATGCAATATGTAATATTTGTGTTAAAGGTCGTATGTGGTAACTAGTGGTATTAAATCATTAGAGATAACATAGCATAAGTTAAATAATTCGTGTTTATGTGATTGTTACTTATATTGATCTTATTTTCTCACATGTAATGCAACTGTTCGGATAAACTTAGAGAACTTGTTCTAGGTTTCCTGATAGTTAGCAGTTAATTAATGAGCTCTTCTTGATTAACTATGTTCAAAGGAAAAATCAGAATTAACAGAACTTGTTAGTTTACGATCAATAGTCTTAAGAGAGGTGTAAAAACAATAATTCAATGACATTTGCAAAATTTTGCTTAGGCTAAGATTAAACCAAAGAACTGGATTTCATCTCTTTATCAACTTTATTAACTTACTGTAGTTTAATTTGATTTTTTATAGATTTAATTTTACTTTGACTTTTCATTTGCTTCAAACCAAAACCCCTCGTTGTTTTGCTAATACAAATAATTTAAGAAAGTAATTGGAATTAATCTCTATACAATCAATCTAGACTTACCGTTATCTATAATTTAGTCTAGTTATTTTGGTAGTTACTGTAACCAATGTTCATGCTATTTAGGATCTATTAAAGTAAAGCTTTCAAAAAGTGACCCATGTAATTACTCTTATTTCTAAACTTGTAGTTGGTAGCATCTCCTAAGGTCATTCTTATGGAATTTCAACTAATTTTACTCATACTAGTGATACAAGTCCTCCTTTATAGGTTCAAGATGTGAATGTTATTATTAGTTATCCTAGATAATCACATAGTAAATATGACCCTTTTTCAAATTCACATAAGGGGTGGAAAGATCATCCAAACCTTAGATATGGCCACCCACCTACTTTTTCCACTAATAAGGGTAATACAAAATCTTCTTTTGTACCCAGCCCACCTCAAAACCAACCTACTGGTCCTTCTGTAGAAGACATAGTGAAACAACTAACTAATTAGATTGCATTAAGTTCACACTTAGGGGTAAAATACAAAAAAAAAAAGATGCATATTTATAACACCTAAAAATCCAAATAGGACAAGTCTGTACTAGCCTGAGTAATGTAGAAACCTAGATATCTAGGAAACTTCCTAACCAATCCACCCTAAGCTCCAAAGAAAATGTTAGTGTAATATTGTTTAGGAATGAGCAAGAATTGAGAGAATTTAAGGAAAGTAAAAGAAAAGGTCATGAGGTAGACAAAGAGTTAGAAGTGACTCCAAGATTGAAAAGGAAAATGAGAAAGAAGAAAATAAAGAGACATCAAAAGTAGACACTACTAATGATTTATCAATTAAGAAGTTTAAAAGTGTTCTTTCTTTTCCTTCTAGGTTAGTGAAATCAAAAAATGAGCTAGCAAATCAAGAGATTCTTGAAACTTTCAGGAAGCTTGAGGTTAATATTCCTCTTTTAGAGGTCATTAAACAAGTACCAAGACATGCTAAATTCGTAAAGGAACTATACACCAATAAGAGGTGTTTCAAGGAAAATGAAAAGATAAACATGGCAGAGAATGTGTCGGTCATGATTTAAAAGAAGATATCGCCTAAATACAAGGACCTGGTATGTTTAACATCCCTTGTAAGATAGGAAATACAAGCTTTTTAAGGTGTACACTAGATTTAACAGCTTCCATAAATATTAGGCCATGGTATATTTACGACTCTCTTAAGTAAGGTCCTTTGAAAAAGATAGGGTTAGTAATTCAACTTCCTAACAGGTCGAATGTATATGTTGATGGTGTACTTGAAGACGATTTAGTGCAAGTTAATGAGTTAGTTTTTCTAGTTGATTTTATGTTATAGATATGGGAGAAGCTTTTGATCGTCCAAGGAGGTACATTTACTATTGAGAACATCTTTTCTTAAAATAGTAAGATTGAAGATAGATATTCATGAAGGTGAGCTGACCACGGAATTTGATGGAGAGGTTTATTGGTTTAACATTTTTTTATGCTATATGATACCTCAATGATATCAATTATTTATGCTTTATTGACAATGTGGATATTATTGATGAGATTGTAAAAACATTCTTTGAGTTTGACATGATTGCAAGTGACTATACTAAACAATTAAAGGGATGAATGGCATTGAGGAAGCCATACTGACAGATGGCTTCTTAATGAAGGATCAACTCGTACCTTCTAACCTTTAATTTTCTACTCCCTCTACATTAGTACCATCTATTGTTCAAGCATCTGAATCAGAATTAAAACCCTTACCTAAATCTCAAGTATGTTTTTCTAGGTGATGATAATACTTTGCCTATTATTATTTTGAAGTGCTTTATCATTTTGACAAGAATAGTGACTTCTACAAGTACTTAAAGACTATGAAGAGAGCATAGGTTGGACCATAGCTGATATAAAAGGAATTAGCCCAAAACTTATGTATGCATAGGATCCTTCTAAAAGAAAACAATAAACCCATCAAAGAAGCCCAATGTTGGTTAAACCCTTCCCCATGATGGAAATAATAAAGAAGGAAACATTAAAGTGGATAGATGCAAATATAATATACCCTATTTTTATTCTAAATGAGTCAGTCCATATAAGTAGTACCTAAGAAAACAAGCATTCCTGCCTTCTCTTCTGAAAAGGTCAAGTTTTGGACCATAGCTGATATAAAAGGAATTAGCCCAAAACTTATGTATGCATAGGATCCTTCTAAAAGAAAACAATAAACCCATCAAAGAAGCCCAATGTTGGTTAAACCCTTCCCCATGATGGAAATAATAAAGAAGGAAACATTAAAGTGGATAGATGCAAATATAATATACCCTATTTTTATTCTAAATGAGTCAGTCCATATAAGTAGTACCTAAGAAAACAAGCATTCCTGCCTTCTCTTCTGAAAAGGTCAAGTTTTTTTCTTCATTTCTTATTGTAACATTACAATTTTGACTCTCACAGATGTATATGTAGCTCTTAAAATATTAAACACCAAAATGGTTATAAATAAATGTATATATCTAGATATCTGCTAACACTTATAATATTTGATTGTGATATAAAAATTTGAAACCTCACCTTATGCTAGAAACAATACTCGAAGTGGAAAAAAAACCACATAACAAGGGAAAATGGTTCACAACTAGAACACTTACTTATTTGATTGCAAAAATATAATAGTAAACCACAAATGACAATGGAAAATGATATAAAATATTTATAAAGTTGTATTACAGATCAAAGAAAGTGGTTCACAATGAAAAAATTCAAGAAAATAACAAATAAATGATTGTAAATTGTTAATGGCAGGAAAATATAAGTTTCTATTAGAAGAGATTGTTTGTCCAGTTCTTTGACATGTTTGTTCTTAACAATATTAATTATTTTTTAAACCATCAACTAATCTTTAAAAAGTAGAAATAATAACTAAATTTTTTAATAATATTTATTTTAAGGTGGCAAGTGACGTAGACAAAAAGTTTTCCTAATAACAAACTTTCTAATGCTAAATGTTCTATGCAATTTTAATACATGTTACTTCAAAATGGTCAATAAAATTGCGTTAACCAGCATTGTAAGATGAGTATTTAGTTACCAAAATTTTCATTAGCTTCTGGCCAAATCAGATGCACATGCGCCACTGTATACACAATACAGAGAATCAGTACCTTAAATGCCTAGATTTTGGGTAATATTTAAGGTTTTAAAAACCAGACCGGACCAGATGGTCCTAATGAAAAAAGTTTCAACCAACTAGTGGTTCAGTTTAGTTTCACCTAATGACCTCTCTGAATTAAAACTGACTAGTTTATCAACAAACTGGTCGGTGTTTTCAAACTGGTTCAACCAGTCCTGTCAAACCTACAGATATATGTAACAAACGCTATTTTCTTGTTCATTTCATCTGATCTTTTAGGGCTTCTCCTCCTCTCCACCGCCTTCTCTTCACCATCTTCTCATCTCGTCTTCCCCATCTCTAACTGGCTCAATAGAAGAAGAATTAAGCTCTTTTCTCACACACAAACATACGAGGAAGCACAAAGACGAAGCTATGAAGTTTATTGAAAACAAAGGAGAAAAGGGGTAGAAGTGTAAGACGGAAGCTTGTAAGTAGAGTAAGAGTCTCCTAACTTCCACATTGTAAGTTCCCTCTCTCAAACACAAACACCGAACTTTTATTTTTTGGTTTAGCTTTAAGTGTTTTTCTTCTTTAAAATCAATGGTATGAACGTCTTTATTGCAAAACTGGTCCGCTTTATAATTAGCAATTTATTTGATGTATGTAGAGCCTGAATTCCTTCTCTTCATTTCTTCTATTTTTTTGTTTCCATGTTGGCCAGTGTTGACATCGTGTTAGATCCGCCACCCTAGTGTCGACACCGTGCTAGACTTTATGGATGTTTGAGGTCTGATTTTGATCATTTCAAGCTTAAGTTAGCTGTTTATGTTCAACCTTTAAATTTGTTTTACAACGTTATCGAGCTTGTTACTGCTTCCTCTGGATAAAACAGACGGAAAGAGTATGTTGAGCTTCCTGTATTTTAGTTCCAACTCAGAGTGGTACTTAAATGGATAAGGTTCAAGCTTGAGTTTCAATATGTTGTTGTTATATATTTCTACTCGTATCGGAGTCTAATAGGTTGGTATTAAGCAAACCTCCTAGTCCTTTGGCTATAAATAATCTTTATTACAGTATCTCCATGTGTAATTAGGAAATAAGCAAGTGATGCTCTTTGTTCTCCAGGTTCTACATAAACTTTTGGAATACTATAGCACTTTTGATTGGAACCATTACTGTGTTAGTATCAATGGGCCTATTTCCATATCTTTGGAAGGGTAAGTAGCATTAAAATGTAAAGACTATCTGATTAATTCATTTGTTTAGTAGAATCCCCTCTTTCCTGTTATTATTGAGCAGGCCTACCAGAAAACCAAGGGATTGAACTTTTGCTCAGTCACGAGTTTTTGAAAAACTGCAAGGAAATATTTGATTAAATAGAACTCTAGTTCAAGAGATTAAATATTTGATTGATTAGAGGTTTTGTTTCTTTAAAAGCATAATTAGAGTAGATACTTATTTTCTTTTGTTCTTTCTTTTCGTTTTACAGTTTGTGATTGTCTCTTTAACTGGACAGGGATTCGTCTTTCTAATAGTGTCAAGGTCCTAAATCTTAGTCACAACTAGTTTGCTGGATCTCTTATAGGTGGAGGTGACTTTGGCTTGTTTACAAACTTGAAAATTTTGGATTTGAGCTATAATAGGTTATCTTTTCCTAATGACCTGTTGAATGGAGATTCTTTTCCTTTGACCGAGCTCAACTTGAGTGCTAATAATCTCTCAGGTAGTGGTTCAATTTTTGCTTTAACTATTCTTTATCTACGTGGTATCCTGGTTGTTTTGAATTTATTCTCATTTAGTAGCATAAATTAGTTTTGTAATTTGGTTTAGCATGTCACTTAACGTCATAACATCCTCTTTCAGGGCCTGTAAGTATGGTCATGTCAATAACACTACGTCTCCTCAACCTGTCTTCAAATGCACTTATGTGTGGACTTCCTTTGTTGACTGAAAGCTTTATTGTGCTTGATCTATTAAACAATCAATTTAAAGGAAATATAACCAAAATTTCCAAGTGGGAAAATATTGAACATCTTGATCTCACCCAAAACCGGCTGACAGGACCAACTAGTTTTCTGTAACAATTAGAAATACTTGGTTTAAGTTTTTTGTAACACTTAGAACTCTATTTCATATCAATTCTATAATATTTAGAACTCTATTTCATATCAATTTCTGTAATATTTAGAACTCTATTTTATATCAATTTCTGTAATATTTAGAACTCTGTTTTATATCAATTTTTGGTTTTGATATTTGGGTTATATATTCTATCATTTATTCAATTTGTTGATATAAAACACTAAAATTGAAAACTAGCAATATTTTAGTTAGGCTATTTAAAGTGGAGCAATTGTTGCAGCAAAGTTTAATAAGTGAGGAACATCTGTTGGTCTTTTGTGTATCCATTATGATCTTCTTTATTACAATTGATAATGAGAATTATTTAAGTTGTATACTTTTTCCTTACTAATAGTATACGTAATTATTATTTTTATACTTTTTAGGTTAAATTGTTAAGCCCCATTTCTAGAACCTAACTCGTGAGTCAAACGTATGTGCATCACTTTATAGGGTTCTTTTTATGGAATCTCATTAGCCAACATAGGTGCATCTCTATTCTCATAACATCCCAAATTTTTTTTTGGTAAATCAGAGATTTTATAAAAGAAGAAATAAGAGTTATGTACAATTCAAGAGATTGCCAAAGTTGCAAATCTCTATCTAGGCTAAAAATAGCAGACTAACTAAGAACACTAGGTACTAATTGTACCCGATATACCGAAACAGCCACGACAACCATCCTATGCATATGTACCATCTAAGATGACCTTGGAAGAAGGTACATCTTTACCAACAACACACACATTTCCAGATATTCTCAGAATAGCAAAAGGAAAAGTAAAAGTAAACAACCAATGCATTCTCTTAATAATTTTCGATACCAGCATCGAGGACAAAATGGATTGCTTGATAGAATTAACTTGTCCTAGCGGCATACCAGAATGTGGCAAGAAAGGGACAGCACAACTCATTCCCTTTCCGCTACTAACTTTTGACACACATGAACGACCTATTGCATTCCTTGTGCTGGCAACCTGCAAAGAAAGACTAGTAAAATAGGCACTTAGTTAATTACCTCCTCTTAGTGTTTAGACTTGATGTTCCTTAACTTAGGAGATTACACTGAGGTACACACTCCCAATATCCTTGGCTTCATCTTTAAAGGTTCTAGCATTCCTTTCAGACCAAATATGGTAAACAACAATTGAAAGCAGGATTTGGAAAATGGTTAAAGGGCGGGTAGTGGAGGCTCTTTGAAACCATGTGAGAAGGGACGGGAAGGAAGGCTGACTAGGGATGTGTAAGTGGAAATGAGTGAGGTTTTAGTCCCATACTGATTTAGAAAATGAGCATTCTAAAAACAAGTGGTCTACGATTTCATTAGCCAAGAGGCACAATGAGCAATGGTTAGGAGTATTGAGGTAGGGGAGTCTGTCGTGGGTTTGTAGTTTTTGAAGGAAGGCAAGCCAAAGAATAAAGGAGCACCGAGGTCTACTACCTTTATTCCATACTAGCTTATACCATGGAACTTCTTGGGTAGGAGGTCGTAAAAAGTTATAGGCAGAAGTAGTTGTGTACTGTCTTGTGAATCCAGCTAGCCATTCCAGACTATCAGGGCTAGAACTATTTAGATGATAGGTACTTCAAGGTTTCTGAAGAGCTCTAAAGAAACTGCTTGCCAACTCCACTCATCATGATTGATAACTTCTAAAACTCATGCTGACATTGGAAGTTTCGAACCATTTATCTCCCTTGGTGAAGAAAAGGTCTGTAAGATGCCTCTCGAGTGCCAGGGGTCCTGCCATAAAGGAGTAGATATACCATTGCCAATCCTAAATCTGAACTGGTTCCTCATCTTATCCCTCACAAATAAAATTTTTTGCCAACTCCATGAACTATTATAGGTAGGTTGGACACTCCAAAAGTTGCTTCTTCTCAGGATAATGGTATGCACCCATTTAACCTACAAAGCCTCCTTATCTGCAAATAGATGCCAAATCTGTTTCCTTATCAAAGCATGGTTCCAGGTGGTCAAGTGTTTCACTCCTAAGCCACCCTCCTTTTTAGATCTACTAATGTCATTCCAATTGACCTTGGCCTGAGATTTTGAATCTACCCTCCCAGCCCATAGAAAGTTCCTAAGCTTCTTCTCTATATCCTTAAGAATGGAGGAAGGGAGGATAAAATGGGAAGACCAATATACTTGAAAGGAAGAAAGAACTGAGATAACCAATTAGATTTTGCCTGCATATGAAAGGCTTTTATGCGTCCAACTATTGATCCTATTGTCTATTTTGTCCAGAAGAGTAAGGCAATCCCTCTTAGATAAACGACCTGTTATGAGGGGACCCCTAAATACCTAATCGGAAGAGAGCCTTGTTGGAGACCAGAGATTAGTTTCATTCGGTGAGTTAGATGGTTCACATCTGGGGATAAAAAAATTGACTCTTGGATGTGTTCACTTCCATACCAGAAAACACAAAGAAAGATTATAAAAAGTTAAGCAATGTTTAAGCAGATAACAAGTCCACATGACAAAACATCACTATGTCATCAGCAAAGAGGAGATGGTTGAGTTTAAGGCTTTGACACCTCCAATGATATTTGAAGGAAGGGAATTCTCTGTACAATCCTTCAAATTTCTAGAAAAACTTCCATACAAATTATGAAGAGAAAGGGAGATAAGGGGTCACCCTGTCTTAAGCCTGACTTACTCTTGAAAAATCTAGATGGAGTGCCATTAATCAGGATAGAATAAGAAGGAGTGGAAATGCATTCTTTGACCTAGTTAAGGAACTTCAGAGGCAGGCCTACTACTTCCAGATAAATCATAAGGAAATCCCAATTAATAGAGTCGTAGGCTTTTTGGAGATCCACTTTACAAACACACCTCTTATAATTCTTAGAGAGGTTATAGTTCTTGAAAATTTCTTGAGCCAGCAAAATATTATCCCTTATGCGACGGTTCTTAAACAAAGGCACTTCGATTGGGACTAACTATGTAAGGAAGGATGGCTCAGAGCCTATTTGCTAGAATTTTTGCAATCACCTTGTAAATCGTGTTACAACAGGAGATAGGTCAATAGTCTAAAATTGTAGATGGGTGTGTTGTTTTGGGAAAGAGAGAGATAAAGGTGGAATTGATCTCTTTGAGGAGTTTGCCAGAGTGAAAAATTTTTTGGATGGCTTTGGTCACTTCCTCCTCGATTAGAGGCCATGTTTTCTTGAAGAAGAACCCATTAAACCCATCTGGGCTAGGGGCCTTGTTAGGGTTAAGAGAATTAAAAGCTTCACTAATCTCCTGAGTAGAAACTTCAGCAATTAGAGAGGTGGTAAAATGTTAAAACAAAGGGTTAGGAAAAAGGTTACCCACAAATGGAAGAGTGAAGAGCCTTTTGTGTTCCTATAGTACCTTAAAAATGATCGAGGAATTGATCTTGAATTTCTGAGAGCCCTACTATCCTGTTCCCATCTCCCACCTCTAGGGAGTGAATGGAATTGCAGTTCCTATGGGCAATTAGAGAATTATGGAAAATTTTGGTATTTTTATCCCCTTAATCTTAGAGGATTGTTTAAAAAAGGATTCTTGATCCTCTAAAGCTCGAAATAACTTATGAATTGCTTCTGATTATGAGCATACAAAGGAGAAGACCTAGGCAAAAAACTCATTTGATCTTGGATGTGATTAAGATTGGCTTGATAGTTCTTTACTCTGACATTCACATCCCCTATCTGACCAACATTCATGATCTTAAGGGCTTTTTAAACAATCTTTAACTTAGTCACCACACAATGCATAGGAGTGCCATGAACTTGAGAGGACCAAGCTTCCTCTATAGTGTGCGTGAAATTAGGTTGAGAGGCTAAAGAGTATGAAAATCTGAAAGGGGAGGTTCCCTTTTGCCGATGAACAGTAGACCAAACCACTAGAGGGGAATGGTCCAAGATGTGAGGATTGTGAATGACACAATAAGAATTAGGAAACTTGAGAATCCAAGCAGTGTTAATGAGGGCTCTATCTAATTTTCGAGCAATGAGTGAGTCTCCACATTGTTTATTATTCCATGTAAAACTAGGGCCACTGGAATTTAAATCGAAAAGACCAATTTCCCCTACAGATTGTCTAAAATCACTCATCCCACTCATGGCTGAGGGACTAGAAGGTATAGCATCATGAGGATATAAAAAAGCATTAAAATCTCCTATAATGAGCCACGAGGATTGACCAACTGTAGGGTGAATGTTGGATAATCCATTTCATATTTGAACACTTGATATACAATAATCTAATCTTATGTTTATATCTTCAATCGTCACCCTAACATATCACTCATTTTTGTTCCTTATTTTCACATCAAACTAAGTACATTTCAAGCTCCATTCAAGCCTAAATGTATTATAGAAAAACATTGATAAGTCCACAATTTATATATGTATATGATTTGGGACAATTAGCATAACTTTCGCCTTGAATGTCGGATTAAGTTCATTCAAGCACTGTTTCGAAAAAGAACTTCAAGTTCTACAACTTCTGTGAAGACCTTGAAGAGAGATTTTATCATCTAGAGGGTCAAAATTGCACATTTATAAAACTATTCCGAGAATATCCGCTTGGTGGACTTACGTCCCTTCAAACGGACATAAACTGAGATGGGATACTGAAATTCCCAAGAAGGTTCGCCCAACAGACATTTACGGGTCAAATTCTAGATTTCTAACTCCTACAAGTTACCTATAACCCATCTTATGCATATCTATCATTTTAAACTCATTTTCCTCATCATTTTCCCTTCATTATCACTTCCATTTCAACTCAATATTATTTACAACTAAATCATAATCTATGTTTGGTCATTAACCCAAAAACATAACATTCAAACCTACACACATTCATCATAAATTTCTGCACATGTTCAACCCCCTTTATTACCTTCATTTCATCTCTAACTCATCACACTAGTTCTTCCCATTTCAAGATACCATAGTATTCTTATTCTATTAGATCCAATTAGAAAAAGCTATAAAATGTCCTGCATGCACCCTGTACAACATTACTAACTTGTAAAAATCATATCTTTCCAATCCAATCTCCAATAATCACATACTTTATATTGTTGGAAAACTAAAAGGATAAACTGCAACTTCCAAGTAGAAAACCTTGTCTAAATCAGCCTAGATTAATACAGTTTTTCCCTTAAAGACAAAACACAAAATTTACCCCTATGAATGCTTGAAAACACAATGCGAAAACTTAGAAAGTCATGAGCAAAACATAAATATATTTCATTAACATCAAAAGAAAAGAGTTTTACAATGATTTAATAGGCATTTCAAGACCCAAATATATCATTGATCTCATAATCCAAAATACAAATATACATGAATGAGTGTTACTTGAAATACGGCTAAAGCCTTAAGTTTTTTTTTTCTATACTAACTTAAATATAAAAATATAAAATCTTGGAGTGGTGCCTTCACTCTCTCTTACTCGATCTCTTGCTCGTCACCCAGAGATGGGGGTGGGGGAGTGAGCTAGAAACTCGTGGGTAACAAGTTTATAGCAGAGAAACAAGCAAATCATTGAAAATATTCATGATCGTAGTAATATGCTTTGTAACCATAAAACATATATTTCCCAAATTTTCAAATTTGTCAAACACATCATAAACAACATAAGTATTTCTCAAATTCTTAAACTTGTCAAACACATCATAAACCACATAAGAAATTTATTTCTCAAATTCTTAAACTTGTCAACAAATTCATACACAACATCACCAATCATAATGGCTTGAGTAGTCCATAAACATGAGTTAGTTCTTGCGAATCTCCAATAATAATAGAATGGACCAATTTTGGTAGTCTATAAACATGAGGGAGGCCGTGAAAGAGCTCCATGCCACTAACAGGTAGGCGGGAGAAGCCTTTAACATGGTCAACATGCACGTGACATAACAAAATGGACCACCTCAAACCCACACAAAAATGAATTTCATATTTATAACGTCTTGCACATTTAGGAATCATGATTTCCATAAGCATGATATTTTTCAAATACAATTTCCATGATCATTTCATAAATCATCATCAAGATTCATTTACCAAACATATAGCAAATACTTCAATCATTCAAGAAGCAATAAATGCAACATTTATAAAGCAATTAAAATCATTTAAATCTTTTGATTTGAAAAAATACTTGTAACAACCCAGACCACCAGCTCGCAAATATTGTCCGCTTTGGGCCTTGGCCTCTCAGGCCTCGAGCCCTCACGACTTTGTTTTTCTAGCGTGTAAGCCTCTTTAGGGCATTACTCCCGCAGGACTTCCCAGGAGGTCACCCATCCTAATACTTCTTTTGCCCTAGCACATTTAACTTCGGAGTTCTGATGGGATCCGGTGTGTTAGGGCATGAAAAATGAGTCTGTAAGGGAGAAGTTACCACAGCCTTATAAGGCCTGCTTCGTTCTCCTCTCAGACCGATATGGGATATCGAGTATCCACCCCGTTAGGAGACCCAGCGTCCTCGCTGGCATACCATCTGGGTACTAGCTCTGATACCAAATATAACGCCCCCTTACTGTAGGGTACACACCGGGACGCTCGGAGGTCATTCTTGTACATATCCTACGATAAGAGTGAGCTACGCTCAATCACTACATTAACTTTACATGGCATCATATCATTACTCACTTATAAAGCATCATAAGAAAATCACAATATTTTAAAACCAACTTTTTCCTCAT
>JAOSBO010000179.1:48595-64393 GCA_027563915.1 Erythroxylum rotundifolium | reverse complement strand
GTTATTATTAATTTGATAAAAAATTAAAATTAAAAAGAAAAAATTGTGTTGAGTCATGTTGTGACAAATTTTAATTTTAATTTTTAACTTTTTAATTAAAATTAAAATTAAAATGATAAAAAAAACAAAATTTGTGTAAAATTTTCAAATTTTGTTTTTTTAATTATGTTTTAGCTAATCGGGCCAAAATACGGATAACAACTTTTAGAGTAGTTAATTGCTGCATCTTTGAACTCTTTTTAAGTCACGTTGTGACAAATTTAATTTGTTTTTTAATTTTTATTTTTAACTTTTTAATTAAAATTAAAATTAAAATGAAAAAAAACAAAATTTGTGTAAATTTTTCAAATTTTGTTTTTTAATTATGTTTTAGATAATCGGGCCAAAATACGGATAACAACTTTTAGAGTAGTCAATTGTTGTGTCTTTTAACTCTTTTTGACAATTAACGAATACTCCATCTCCATTGATTAAACATCCTATTTTGTCACTAATCTTCCTTACCAAATGTTGAAACATCAAACATCTTTAAACTAGTACATCAAACATGTTTAGGCTAATACATAAAACATCAAACCTATTTAGGCAAGAACATCAAATTAATAATGCAACAGATGTTAAGACGTCTAACACTTTGCACTTTCCAACGTTAGGTGAAGAACATTTACAGATTGTTCTAGTACATTAAACCATTTAAGGCTTTAAAGGTATAACTATTGCCTTTTTTACCTTAACTACTTAGACTAACAAACATAAGCAACAATACTAAACACAAACTTAAACAAGCAAACCATTTCCAACACTTTGTTGATTGTGTTTCATAACTAGTCCTTATGGCAACTAACTCATTCTTCAACTTCAACTTTTCTATAATCCTTGCAACTTGCTAAACATCTACTGCATTCTGTCTTAACTTTGTCACTTTCGCCTTCAACATATTATTTTGACAATATAACTTCTTCTCTTTGTTTTTCAGTTGTAGAATAATCTATCTCGCTCTTGGGCAAAATCTTTGATCATGTCATTCATGAAATCCACAAACATTTTTACTCTAACATAAAAAAAAATTTCATTAATGAAATATACGAACATAGTTAGCTAAAACAACTTCAAAATGTACCAAACTATCGAAAAGAGACGACTGCCATAAAACCTTCTTCTTGGATTTTCATTAGTTCATGAAGCCTATCTAAGTGCTTTCAAGTTATAGTAACAATATTTAGCCTCTCCGTCATATTTTCATTCAACTGGGTAAGTTGAAGAAATTAGCTTGTATGACCTCATATCAAGCTTAGAATGCGTCCCTCTACAACCAAAGTTGAAAATTTTAAAAATGCCAACCCAACACAAAATCACAACTAAATTGAATCCTTTAATCAACCTCATTACTTTGAAGAACTACTAATTGAGCTCATTTTTAAGTATTACAGGACAACGCTGTAATGTTGATTGTGCACCCATTGATAGCTAAATGATGTCTATAAAAGTTAATTTGTTTGCTCCTAATAATTTGCACCTCTTCCATGAATGTCATACTTTATCTCGAACCTAGTGCCTAGATAATATCAAAACATAGATAACTACCAACGAAGCCAATCCAAGTGACAGAAATCATATCCTACATACAATGTCAATTACATGGGAAACATAAAACTTGATCATAACCTATATCCAATAATAGAAATTTTCATTAAAATAATTATCGTCAACACGCTATCCCAATAATCAAACTCATTCAAAAAAGATAAAATAATTTATCTAAATGTAACATTGTTAGGGGAACGGAATAAAGTGGCTATTAAAACATCATAAATTTATATACAAAAATTAGAAGGGACTATCACTGTAACATTCCGTTTCTATACTAAGGGTTAGAACCCTAGATTGTGTAATTAAAAAAATAGCAATGAGAGATTAGAAAATGCATTTCATGCTCATGCATAATGTTACCATACATACATGTGAATTTGATTATTACACACATTAAAATGAATTGTTCATGCATTCATTGACATATTTTGGGTATAATTGTTTATAAATATGATTATGTTGAGAATTGTGATTTTTATATGTTGAAAACTGATTTGGAGAGCGCATTTAGAGATTTAGATTTTTTGGTGAATTTTAGTAAAATTTCTAAAAATTTGGGTAATTTTTGGACTAGGAAAAATGCCAAGTGGCAAGGCAAATGATAAATGACAGTAGAAGTAACTATAAAATGGAAATGGAAATTTTGATAAATGACTATAAGATTTATTGATAAGTGTCAATGAAAAAAAAGTGAGACAATTGGAGTAGAAATTGGATTTGATTGGACTAGTTAAATGAAAGGACCTAGTTCAAAGCTATAAGAATTGGACATGTGGCAAGTGACAAGTGTCACTTGCCAAACCATGCCTTTAAACTTACGATGATCTTACTTGAAAGACTAAGTTTATTTGTTTTACTCTTGCTTTCTTCCCTTCTACGTGACTTCTCCATTTTCGTCAAGCTTCTTCACTTCTTTATGAATTTTGTTGCCAACCTTCACCAACTTTGAACCTATCTCCCTCATCTTTTACCTGCTACTCCTACCATGTCATCTTCTTCAGTTCCATAAGAAAACCCAAACCTTCCAACCTACAAGATGATGATCATGGGTTGTGTGTGAAGCTTGGGTTGAGAGAGAATTGGAAGATTTTGGAGCTACATCACGTAAGTAGCTTGTTAATCTTTATGGGTATTGTTAAATGAAACTAAAATGATAAGAAATGTAAGATTGATGACTTGATTATGTGAGTTTTTATTTGTGTCATAGATGATAAAAAGCCTATTTAAATGTATATGCTATGTTTTTGGTTAATGATTATATATATATATATATATATATATATATATATATATATATATCATGAATTGTTTGTGAATGATATGGAGTTGAAATGGAGTTGAGAATGAAGAGTAAATGAAGTAGAAAAGGGTGATCTTTGTACAAGATATGTTAGGTACAAGATGTTGGGTTTGTAGAATCCCCAAAAAAATTGGAAGATAGTCCTGTTTGTTACTTTCTATGAAAGTTTGCCATGGCCAACTCTTTGGTTCGCCACAGCCAACTTGCAGGATTTCGCGAGGAATTTCCTCTCGAGAAAAGCTCGCCGCGGCTAACTTTCCTATATGGCTTAAACATACTTCGGTATTTTGACAATATCTTGTCCTGTAATAATCCAAATGTAATGATTTTTGAGTTGGAGTCAACTAGAGACATAGGGCTACAAATTGTCTGAAGAAATTGAATTTTAATTCAGTCTCTAAGAATTTCAATTTTTGGATGGAAGTTGAGTTCAAGGCATTGTTCTAGTATAAGAATAGTCCAAAAATGTTTGGGGTATAACTTTCAGATTACTAAACCTAATTGAATGATCTTGGTGACATTAGAAACTTAAGAGATAGAAGAACAATTTTCTAGAAGAAAGTATTGCCAAATTACTTCATTTTCATTTTCTGAATGATCAAGAACAGTAGACCTGAAAGTATGTTTTTGGAAAATTCTGAAATGAACAATTGAGTTACGAAATTTAATTCTAACAGTTTTATTGAGGTATAAACCCTAAATACAAATTATACTTACGTGAGTTTTCATATATGATTGACAATGTGATGAGAATAAGGGAAAGATACCTGGGATTGTCATTGAGTATGCATTGTATACATTCCATATACATTTGTGCATAAAGGAATACTTATAATTGTGCAATTATTAATATGTTTGCAACGTGTGTATACTTATAATTGTGCAATTATTAATATGTTTGCAACGTATGTATTTCATAATTTGGATATGCAAGATAAATGTTCACATTCAGACATTTCTAGATCATGGAAGTTGATTCTAATCTAGGGCGTACTATGAGTCGACCTAGATGATCTTACTTATTGATTACTCTGTTCATATTATGTTTTGAATTATCTTATGAATGTGACTTTGATTGTGTTGATTCCGGACACTGAAGGTCCAATGCTTTTGATGCATGAATGTGATATTGAAGTGCTCCTTGTATGTGAATTTTATGAAATATATGATATCTAACTTGATTGTTAAATTATGAAGAAACATGCGAATATGCATATGATTGAAAAAGTGTTTTTCAACATTTATATTAAATGTCGGACCACGGTTCAATGATAAATGTATTATGAATGTGAATATGATATGTGAAAGTGACTGATTGATCATATAAGAATGTGAAGCATTTCATTACATGAATGTATGAAAGATAAAGGCAGTTGTGACCAGAGTAGCCACTGAAAAAGAGCTTAAAGCTCAAAATGTGAAAAAGAGCTTAAAGCTCAGAAAGTGATTAAGAGTCAAAGGCTCACTATGTAAAATGAGCCCGGTATCCCCAATGGATACGGGACAGTTATCAATGAGCCCGGTATCCACAATGGATATGGGAAAGTTATAGGCACTCGATCACAACAAAGAAATAAATGAAAGTGAGTCACATGTGCATTGCATATTCATTTAATATGTATGTTCGAATGATTGCAATATCCTGTTAACTTGTAATTGAATGAGAATGTGAATGTTATAAACAAAGTGATATATGATTATATGAACTGTATGTGTATGTGATTGAGTGAGCCATCGAAGATGGTCACTCACTGAGTTTGCAAAACTCACTCAAAATTTGTAATATTTTTTTTCAAGCTTAGAAGAGTTACTCGTTAGGCTAACGGGAGTATATTTACCGCATTCAAGTAAGAGATAGAGGTTGAGATCAGTTTGCGTCTGTATTTGTTTTCTTATTTTTGTTTCAAATTATATATGTCGCAATTTCTGTACAATGTATATTGAATATTTCCGTATGTAATAACTTTCTAAAGTGAAAAGGTTTGTAAATGAGAAAAATAATAAATGTGATTTTGATGTTACAAAAGAAAAGAATGGGCCTAATTTGATTATTGATTTCCGCATATGCATGCATTGATTTGAAAAAGAAAATTTGTAATGAGTTCGATTGTTGACTGTTTTAGCATGCCACCCTCGCTGGGTACATACTCGGATATCACTCAGGATGTTGGGTATGTGTTTTGTGAGACTGTGATGCTACAATCACTCTCATTACCTACTTCAGTCTTTATCACAACACATGTATGTTTCAAATCTCCACAAACCTTACCGCCCGTTCAACTCCAACGCCAAAAGAGAGATCTCACACTCACACTACAAAGGAGGCACAACCGTTGGTCCATCCAGGGATTGGAATGAAGGCACAATTGAGGGAAGAAAAAGAGGCTGAAACATCTATTCATCAATGATTTTAGGGTTATTTAAAACAAACATCTGTTTCAGAAAAAGAGGGAAGTGTTTTTTGTTGTTTAAGTTAGAATTTAAAGAAATGAATTAATTTTTTTCTTAAATTCCACTTGGCATCGATACTAAATTAGGTCTATTAACGTGGCATGTAAACACTAAATGAACTAAATGTAATAACACATGTAAACACGCACTAATTTTCTCTAAAAAGTCTTTAATTGGGAAGACTCGAGAAATTATATCACTTAAATGAGCTGGTTTGAAGTTTGGTTTGAAGTTAATGTCCAAAAATGATCAAACTCAAAAAGGTTAAACCCTAATTTGAGCTTTTAGCCTTCAATTAAATCTCTCCCTTAGAGATTGCAAAATTTTCTTTCTCATATAATTAGGTTTATAATAAATATATGAATATGTAAAGTCCATCTAGTTAACTCAACACAACTTATAGTTTATCAAATGGAATCTAGTTCGAACATAACTTTAATAGGTCTTATAATATTTTCAAAGTTTGAAAATACATTTTTAGATAAAATAGTCAATCATGAACACGGGTTAGAACACTATCATATCATAAGTTGTGCAACTCACTATCTTTGTTTGTACATGGACACAAACTTTGACATACGCATGTAGTCAGTGGCTTTGTTTAGACATGGATATGGACGTTGATACGCTTGTTTCCTATAGTCGTATACTTCTCCAGAAAAGTCTCCACCATATTAATAAGCCTTAATCTAACTCATGTTTTGGCCTCTATGTGCCAAAAAAGAACATACCCTGACAAACGATTGTGTGTTAAGTCATATTCATTTAAAGATTTTTAAGAAACATCTTCGTTCTTATAGAAACACTCTAAGATTGAACACTCATGTATATGAGCTATACATAACAATCTCTACTTGACAAATATACTTTAGTCAATCAACACACTTCAAGAAATGCTTTCAAGGTTGTATGTTTGTATATATGAGTCATGTATATTAATTTCTACCTCAATGAATAAAGTTTATATATGTTAGGTTATAGCTATATCTAATATCTCAAGAAATTAATCAAGTTAAACTTCTTCGTGGTAATCTATTTGTTAACATGTCAGGTGCATTCTCTAAAGTGTAATCCTTTTTTCTAATAAGATCTAATTAAATGCAATCAATTCTCTAATCTTGTGAAACCTTACATTTTACACCATATCACTTGTTCGTCTACATTCTTCTGCGTATGTATAGTCCCCTAAAATATAGATAGATCTCAATAACTAATAGATAAAGCATACAAGATTTTGTCATTCCAATTATTTCTAATTAGTAGCTTGATGACATGTCTCACTCTATCCTTGATTATATTATGCCAACAATAGTCTCCTGACATTATTTTTTATTTTCTGAACTAAAATTTCTAGTCTTTTATACATTTGTTCCAGGTTGTTCTAATTTTATTTGTAACTGCTTTGACTTAGTACTGCATTTTAATGACTTCATGTTCTCTCCATATGCTTGTCTTAACATATAATGTTCCTTAAACACTAAATCTTTAAACTTTATCTTAGGCTTTTTACTATAAATTCAAAACTTGTAAAAGTCCATCTAGCTCCCTTTATATAGTTATATCATCCCTCGCTATGATAATCTAGTTGTATGAGTCATAATACAATACTATCTTCCTCTGATCATATTGATGTAACTTCTCCACTTACAAATGTGCTCTATATCAATACATGGATATTTCTTGCTAGTTTGACCTTTTTATCATATCTATCACACCTTTTATCACTTTAAAGTTGTCTTTTATCAATGTTATAGTCAAAACTATTCACATGTAACGTATCTAAAGAGGTCATATTCTTCCTCAAATCTAGTATATGTCTAACATCACATACCATCCCAATAATACCATCAAATATCTTGATCTTGACTTATCCTGTTTGAATAATTTTATAAGCTTTATCATCTCCTAATTAGAAAATGTCAAACTTTCTTAAGTTATATCAATAAAAACTAATCCTTTTCTAGTGTCATATGATGTGAGCACATATAAAATCTATAAATCTTAAAGTTGAATGGTTAAAAAGTAGAGCACGTATCCATCGCTATAATTTGAGTCTCCTTAATGCACTAGATTTGTGGAGCTTACTGAATCATCAACTTTTTTCTTCATTATACTCATTATTATTTGGACAATCCCTCCTGATTTGCAAATTTTGCTTGCGCATATAGCATCAGACTATTGTTTTACCTTTGGATTTAGATTTATAACTCCTTTTAGATGACTTATCCTTACATCGCTTCCTCCTGTTATCTTAGTTTCCCCTCATAAATAACCTTTCACTACGTTTTATAGTCATTGTTTATAAGCAATAACATAATAGGTATGTCTTGCTCACCAACTATCTCCTTACCTAATATAAGCATGATAACTATATACTTATAAGAAAGACGTAAAGAATAAAGAAGAATTATTGCTTTAACCTGGTCCACAATAGTCATCTTAAGCCTTATTAAATCACTAACTATTTGGTTAAATGCAATGATATATTGTTTTTGATCCATTCTCTCCTATATATTTAGAATGTTTAGTCCTTACTTTATATATAAATTGTTTATGAGAGATTTTGATATGTATCGTCTTTCTAGCTTCTTTCATATCTCTACAAGGAATTTAATATCCATAATTTAGTACATGACCTAGTATGATATATATAGTAGTACACTTCCAAATATTCACATATGTAATTCTTCTTAGTCAAGCACATCCATATCTTCTAACTTATTTTTTTTACAACCACTTCAATATGCCTTGCTACACTAACAAATCTAAAGATGTCAATGAGTCGAACCCAGGCCCAGGCTGCTCCTAGCCTAGCCTGCCATATATTGTTTTTAAAAAAATTGGTAAAAAATGATGTCATTTTTGACAAACGGTTGGGCCACAAACCATCCCATGGCCCAGTCAACCCAGGCCAAAATCGGGTCGGGCTCTTTTTGCTATCCCTGAACAAATCCTTCACTCTCTACTTTTATAATTTGAAATTCTCAATTTTGTTGAACTTTTTCACTTCAAACCTTACAACTAAAGTCATTGTCACTTTAACTATACTTTGATATTAGTTATTGAAAAATAATATACAACAAGAATACAAAAGAAAGAAATAAATAAAGAAGGATATAAGAAGATTTCGATGAGGTTTGATCAACTTTGGTATGTCTACATCCTCGAGAGTCAAAAGCAGCTAATTTCATTATTTAATTAAATATGAACTTTGAAATGTATATATTTTCTCCCTTATATAACAAGGTTTCAAACATATATATTGATGTATAAACTCCACTTGGTACAATTCAACATGTTATCCCTTATTAGACTCAACTAAATTAAAATATGACATTAATAAGCTCTATAATCATTTCAAAGTTTGAAATATATTAAAAAAATCTGTCTAAATAAGATAACCTGTTGTGAATATAATTTAGTATGTGGTCATATCCTAGGTCGTGCAACTCTTGGTCTTTATTTGCACTTCAGCATGAATTCTAACATACATGAATCCCTAATCATATAACTCAATATCATGGATACAGGCTTTGATAGACATATATTATATCTTATGTATACTTCTTTAAAAAATCCTATATCACATCAATGTGTCCACATTATATACCATGTCTTCATATTTGTATCCCTAATAAGAACATACTTAATATATGACATGTGATAGGTAATGTTCTTTAGGTAATGTTCACTCAAAGACTTTCAAGAAATGTCCGCATTCTTTTAAAAATACCTAAGTTGTTCTAAAAACACTTAAAAATTGCATGCTTGTATACATGAGCCATACAAAACATTTTCTAATCATAATCGTTTGAAATTTTATAAAATTTAAAGTATGTAGGAATTATTGTTTATAAAATGATTTATGATTGATGTTTAGTAATTCATATAGTTAAGATTGGATAACTATAATGTAGAGAGATTTGTTAGTCCAATATATTATTAAAACTAAACATTATTCAAGGAGTGAGGATAAATTTTGATCAAAATATTAGTTGATATAATTAAAATTTTTTAATATCTTCATTTTATAAAAAGATATAAGGAGCTAATTGTAACATCCCATGTTCGGAGCTAGACCCCAAAATAGTAAATTGAGAGTACAGTGAGAAATTAGTAGTGTATTTCATGCTCATGCATCATAGTATATTCACACACATGTGAATATTTATTGTTGATACAAAAGAAAATATGTTCATGCATTCACTGACATTTTTGGGTATAATTGACTAATTAATGTGTTTTAAGATATGAATTGTGAATTATTTGTGGTAAAAATTTATTTGGAGACTGTTAGTATTATTTCAAAATTTTTAGTAAATTTTAAGGATTTTTCTTGAATATTGAAATATGGACCAATTATATTGTGACATGTATACTGATTAAGTTGACGACAAATAGCCTATGTGCATGTGTGACATGTGTCGGTGATGTAGTAAAACACGTAACATGTTTAGGAAGGAAACTTGTCTCCAACTTAAGTTTATTCTTCATTTTGTTTTATTCTTCACCGAAAGCATTGCTCACCAAACTCTCTTCATGTTTTAACACTGAAACAATAGTTGTGATTTTGTGCAATTGAAACACCGTCACTACCCAAAGACTTTGCTGAAACCAAGTAAGTTGTGTTTGTGGTGTTTGAATTTGATCTTGCATTTGAGATGTTTTAGAGTTTAGGGAAAAGCATGAAAATGAAAGCTATACAATGAAATGAGGTTGTTATTGGATAACAGACATACAGAAACATACATGCAAAACAGTCGATGAACACATGCTCTATTTTTCACTATATATGCATAATGCTTGGGTATTGCTAGAGATAGATTTAAATGAGGCTAGAGTTAAAGAGAACATAAAGTAATGTGGTGTTGTGTTTTAAGAAGGATTAAAATGACAGAAAAATATGGAATGAAGATGGAAGAAAGATACAGAAAATGAAAGATGCAGAAAAATGGAATATGCATATGTTAGCAGTGTAGTTTTTGATATGTATATATAAATTTTGGAATTTTGATTTATTTGTGTTGGGTTTAATTGAGATGGAAGTAGAAAAGATAGTTTATGAAGTAGATGTATTAGCTGTGAAGTGTAGGAAGCAGAATCTGGAAGAAAAAAACTGGGTTGAGGAGAAGAAGAAGAAGAAGCTATGTTTTATTAATCAAGAGAGAGAAAGGTGATGGCTTGCATGTATGAGTTTATGAATTAGAGTATTTTTACTAAATAGTTTAAAGTCTTTTGGCTATAACTTTTTCATCCAACCTTTTAATGACTTGAAACTTAAACCAATAGATTCCTAAGACATTTTTCTTTCTCTCCATAAAAATTTAGAGCTATCTGAATTGATTTGAAAATGATTGATGGGATGAAAGTGTGAAAGTCTGCTGGAATGTTATGAACTAGAGAATTTTCATGAACATGTTTCGGTTTTCTGATTATAACTTGACCTGTAGATTTATAAATGAGTTGTTTCTTAATTTAGATTAAACTAGAGACATATTTTAACAACTTTTTTGAAGAAGTAAAATTACTTTCAAATTTGGCATGGAATTGAGTCTTGGCTTAGGCTGCAGCACTGCCAGGGATAGAAATCATGTCCTGTTGTTATTGAATAAACTGTATCGATGTAGGCTGAATTAGGCTAAGCTATCTACACCAAAGTTGTAGCCATTCTCTTATCTTTATATTGGTATAAAGTTTGTAATTTTTGGATATTGGAATTGAGATTGCAATAATTGGTGTAACTGCTGGGGGCGTTGGACTTGATTTCTCTTTAGCACAAAATGTTGTGTTCTTGGAGCTGCCTCAGTCCCCATCTTTGTTGCTTCAGGTATGATATTAATTTAGTTGTCCTTTTTATGAATATCGAGTTAGTAGCTCAACAATAGTTTATATTGGAAATAATGTGCACTATACGCTACAACTTTCCTGTAATTCTTGTTTTTGGGCATTGCTTTAATTAAGAATCCTAGGGATTAGATTAATTTTCAATTTTTCTCTCATAAAGCATTTCCTTGTAAGTAGATTGCACTCCTAACTTTTAACTAAAAAAGTCTCAGCATATTCAAGGGAATGAACATTCTGTTGATTTCTCTGTATCCTGCATCATTCGTATATTGTCTAATTTTGCATGTGGGTCCACCGGAAACAGCCTCTCTACTGCGTAGGGGTAAGGCTGCGTACTATCGAACCTCCCCAGAACCCGCTTCATTGCGGGATTTCAGACTGGGTGATGATGATGATGATGATGGATATTGGAATTGAGAGATATGGGTTGTACAACTTGAATGTATGATCATACTTTAGCCAAAATTTCAAATGTACACCATCTGTAGTATTTTGAGCATAACTCATAGAATAATGAACCAAATTGAATGATCTTGGTATCAATAGAGACTTAAAAATAGAGGAACGATTGTTGAGAAGAAAGTGTTACAGAAATACATCATTTTCTTAATCTTATTGATTATGCAAAGTTGACCCAAATGAGATACTTCTAGCAAAAGCTGGAATTGTAATTAAATGTATGAATTTTGGAACTTTTGAAGTACAATTGATGTTTACATCAGTTTAGTAAGGAGATATACCCAAGAATTTGTCATTAACATGCATCATATATATTCAGTATACATAAATGAATGCTTAATCATGCATAATAGTAATTTGTATATGTGTTAAATGTTATAGAGGAACGCATAAAGTGACCACTTCCAGATATTTCCGAGACTTTGAGGTAATAAGCAATAACGAAGCTTTTGTGAGTAATCTTAGATGGTCACCCCTTACTTTGTTCTACTTGTTGAATTTGATTTATACTGATTGTGTTGGAATTCCGGACAATGATTGTCTAAGGCGTTTGATGCATGTTTATATCATTAGAAGTGCTACTTGCATGTGAATATGATTGACTACTTGCTTTGCACATGAAATGTCTGAAATGACTTTGTTTTGCTTTCAAACTATTGAGTCCTAGTTGTGGGTAAATAGGCATGCCTAGAAGGGTCTGCAGCTGCTCCTGTGACACTTTAGTTTCGAGACTTCGGTCTCTCCTATATAAGTCCCGCTATCCGCTTCTGTAAATGGCTTAACAGTCATCTGATTTTATGTTCTGATATATGTTTGATTCTGACATAAACAAAATTGTATTCTGATTTTGAAGAATTTATACCCTTTTTTGATATTCAGCGCTGTTAACTATAAAATCTGTTCTGAAATGCATTATGTCTGTTTTATTGTTAAACCAATATGTTAATGCATGCTTATGCTATTAAATGATTCAGTATGATGAGTTATCACTTTATATATAGATTAGTTATTATTCACTAAGCTATATGCTTAGCACGGTAGATTTGTCCTGTGTAGGTTCAGAATGAGGATTATAAAGACTAGGACGAGTCAACCGCAATGGCCAATGGAGTCTAAGTCATGCTTTGATAAACATGTATTTTGAATATATTTTGGCTTGTTTATAAAATGTATGACTCCGAATTGTTGTAAGTTTTTGTAATAACTATGTTTCATGCTGGTTTCAGTTTTTGGAAAAAAATTTTATTAAGTTCATGTGATATAAGGTATGTATGTTTTGAACAAGTTTGGAATGATTTGCAATGTATGTCTGTTTCAGTTATTGAAAATACATGTAATGAATATGTAGTACGTTTTGAAATGCTTCTGCATCAGTTTGTTATTTGTTTTTGTTTGTGAGTCCGATACGGCACTCCCGTATCCTTCCAGGGGGTATAGGGGCATCACACTAATATTAAAACCAAATAAGAGAAATTAGTGTAAGAAGCATGTAACATTTTTGTTGTTGTCACTATTGAATAGTGTTCAACATTTTGATCGTACCTTTTTATAATAATAACATATTGAAATAATTCAAAAGGTTATGGAAATTTAAGGAAAAATTTCTACAACTCTTATGAAATCACTACTGATATCAACTAACCAAAGTTTAACTGAAACTACACATTGGTTAGTCAAACCTTTAATCAAGCCCTAATTGAATGAAGGTGCAAGTTATTACATAAAAATGTTCAACTAGTGAACTCATTAGTAGGTGTTTTGTCGAAGCAAAATATATCAAATTTTAGATAATTTTATGCAAAATTAAAAGGAGAGATATGTTATTAAGGAGAAAATGCAACAATATACACGAAAGAAACCTTTAAAAGGTTGTTTTAATGAGATTCAACATCAAAGGTGTTGATTTGAAAATTATAAAGTTAATTTTAACATCAAGAAATGAGTTTAAGTTACCTTTCATATAGGTAATATATATATTGTACATCAATTAGACTTAGGGATGATAATTTTAACTTGAACTGACCAGACCTAAAGTCAACAGACAATCTGATTTAATTAAGTTTTGGGTCATGTTTAAACTTTCTTTTTTTTCTTTTCAAATTTTTGGTTTCTGGCTCGAGCTTTAAGGATTAGCTTAGCTTGAAGCATGATAGTTATTGTTTATTTATTATTCCCTCTTTAGGTTTTCACTACCTCTAGTTAATCTTGTTATCATTAGTCATTTGCCATCTCACCTGTTTAGTTTATTGTTGCTTAATATCTTATTCTCGTCTTTCTTGTTATCCCTTTCTTTCTTAGTCTATGAAGAAATGAGATCAATCTTCCACTACGGCAAAAAGTGTTTTAGGCAACAACATGTTTGTAATAGTTCAAAAATGTGTTGCGCAAAATTAAATATAAGGCAACAATTTTTAAAGTATTGCCTTTAGTAATATTAGAAGGCAATGATAATATTAATTTGTTGCTACATATCGGAAAAGGCAACACAATTTTAAAAAGGTTGCAATAAAGTCTTATTTATGCAACATCTGAAATTGTTGATATAGTTCCGGTCCTTTATTTACTAAATGGTATCTACTAATGTTACATATTTATTTATATAGTTACTTACTAATGTGTATTTACATATGAAATTTCTCTATTTAGTAATTAATATTTAGAATATGTATAATAAAATTAAAATAACTATAAATTTTATTTAGTAAAATTTAAATTAAATGATACAATTGCTCTAAAATACACAAAAGTACTGTAATATATAAAGCAACTCTAAATTGTCCATTTATTTATTTTTTGAAAAACTAAAAAATCGGTTGACTGATAATAATAAAATGGCAGAACAAAGTGTTTTGAGAGAAATTATCTCCTCCATCAAATAAGAACTAAAAGAAGCACGACGACATTAAAACATACAAGAAATAACAGTCACCCACAGAAAAGGAGGAATGACAACGTTCCAAGGGAGTGAAGAAAACATAAGTACTACAATATTTTAGTTAAAGGGCGTGAAAAGCATCCCTAACAGACGTGTCTTCCTCATTTACCCTGAGAGAGGCTTCAAGACGATTGTCCCCTTCACACGATAATGTTTAATTAGCAATTTCAATCTTTTTCAGTGACAATTGACTTTTGCTAGGGTTACAGGTGCATCGCAACATTGATTTACGCATTAAACATAGATAGGCAATGGTAAGTTTGATTTTGCTGTCAATTGTGTTTTCACTTCTCTTTATCTAAAGTTAAAACAATAGGGATTTTGCATCTTTTGTGGTGTGATGAATTGGGGTTTTCTTCATAGAGTCTAGGACAAGTGGGCTTTCATTAATATTGGTTCTTCAGGTTAGAGCTCCCTTCGTCTTTGTATCTTTCTCTCAATCAGACAAGTTCTGTAAATTTTCATTATCTGTAGTGAACTTTAGGTTTTTGGGATTTTCATATATTGAATCCTCTGTCTTGTAACCATTGGTAGTGTTTCTTTTGAGCTTCTATTATTTATTATCTCTTTGTTTCAGTGTTAATGTTGGATTCAAGTTTCCATTCTATCGAATGATGGTTTATTGGAGTAGTTCAATTATTCTTTCATGCTTATTACTAGGATGATAATGATTCATTTGTCCATGTTGTTAGATATTATTGGTTAAGGATGCCTTGATGATATTTTGGGGCTCTTTCTTTATTTTATTTCTTTGTTTCTAGCTTTGCAGCTTAATTTACGCTTATCATTGCTTATTTGACCCATTCTGGCTGTTATGATTGATCTGTGATGATCTCTTATGGTGTTCTTTGAAAGTTTTTGATCATTTCTTGTGGAGTCGATTTTAATCGCTTTCTTAATTTTCATTGGACCGTTCTGAGATGAATTTAATGGATAAATGAAAATAACTTTTGTGATTGTTAGTTTCATCAGTTGTTTGTTTCTTTATCTGAATTAGTTTTCAACATTTTGTGGATATGATACCGATATGTTAACAAAAGATCAATGGACTCAATAAAATTATTGTCACTTCTATATTTTCATTCCAATGTTGATTTCTCAAAACGACTTTAGATATTTGAACAAACGAGTTTAGAAACTCAGCATCGTGTTATTGTAGGATACCTATGATTGTAGTTATTACCTTTGGAATTGACAACGAAATTGTAAAGCATGTGTT
>JAOSBO010000179.1:35233-48495 GCA_027563915.1 Erythroxylum rotundifolium | reverse complement strand
CGCAATCTTGGAATTTTTATACATTTGACCGGTTTCCAAGGATCGATCGTAAGATCGAATCGACAGAGCCGTGATCAGTATTCACGCCAACATAGACACAAAGTGGGTCTATCTTCACCAACACCTGCGAATTCCTCCACTTCTTTAATAGTAATTGTCGGTTTCCTAACCTATTAAGGGATTAGAGTGATAGTCACATAAATTGTAGTATGTTAGAAAGAATTGGTACATTTAGGATATGATTCCATTCACATGCATAACATGAACATATATATATATATATATATATATATATATATATATCATAAATGTTGATTTAGGAAAATTGCACTCAATTCACATATTCTAGAATATGAAAGGTTCAAAATGATTATGATTTGATTATGTATTACTTATGTCTTTAATTTTGGTTTGATGGATTACAAGTAGTAAATTTGGAATTGATTGTTGCAATTGGAAAATTGATGAATTAAAATGTACATTTAGTCTAGGAAAAATGTCAAGTGGTAAGATAAGTTGACACATGGAAATTTAAGATGACTAAACCTATATGGCTTATAAAATGAGTGACTTTTGGCATGGAAAATTAAGTGACAAATGGCATAGGAAATTAAGTTTCAAATGGTAGAAGTGATTAAGTGAAAAATGGCCTAGCAGAATTATGACAAATGGTAGCTTATGGAGGGGATAAGTGACTTACATGCATTAGTGACAAATGCCATCGTATAGCAGTGGCACCTATAGTAGTGACACCTAGCACCTAATGAGTTAAGCTACTGCAAGGATAGTTTATGTTATGTTCATTCTTCTTCTTTCCTTTACTCTCACCACCAAAGCACTCACACACCCTCACAGCTTCTGAATTTTGTTTCAATTTCGTTCATAGTCATTTCAAGATCCATAGAAAAAACTACTCAAAGATAGTTATAATCTGTTATCATCATTTTACCTTTACTGAATTCATTTTACTTCCATCTTGTACTTAGACGATTTTACATGTATGGAGAGCTAAGTTAGCTTGATCAATGAGTTGGAACTTGAGCCAAATAAGTAAGTGAAATTTTATCTTTGTGGCATGATGAAATGCATGTGGCGCTGATGATGATGTTGTGTTGGAATGTGACGTATGAATTGGTTACTATTTTGTTTTGTTATTGATGTATGAAAATAGTAGGTTATAGAATGTTAAATGGATGATTTAGGTTGAGATTTGAAGTATAAATGAAGGTGGATTCATTATAAATATAGGTGTTATTGACGTGTTCTTGAATCTGGAAAATTAGGTTATAGGTGTGTTTGTAAAAAGTGATTGTTAATGACATATGTAAGCAGAATTTTGTAAGCCTTAGTGTAACCAATATGGAAGTTAAATTAAACTGAAATGAAGTAAACCTTAAAGGAGATGAAATCTGGAAAATTTCATGCATTAGTAATGTGTCTAAGCTTGTAAAATTCATAAAATATTGAAGGTAGTAAAGTTAGAAACATTAGTGATGTTGATGACAAATTCTGGAATTTTAGTTTCAGCTTTATGGACATGTCGAACCAGCTGAGAAATTTCACTCTAAATTGGTATATTTGGAGTGTATTAAGGATAGGAATGAGGCTAGATTGTTGCTTGATTAATTGGTTAATAGCTTGATAAATTTATGTAGTTAACTGATGTAATAACCTAAAGAATGGACTGTTGTGATATGGTTGACTTCAAATATGGAAATTATGATTTGTTAAAGTAATAAATGAGTTCTTTTAATGTAAACATGATCTTAAGGACATGAGTAATATTTATAAGGTATGGATGAATGAGCATTGAAGAACATAGGGTAATTATGAATAAAAATTGGGTAAATGTATGAATATATATTGCTGGAAAAAGTTTGGTGAATGTATAGATCTAACTTACTTAAACTCTAGATTCAAAGTAACAATTGTGTGTGTGTTATAAGAGGCTTTTTGATCATGAAAGTGTTCAAGGATAGGTGTAAAGTATGGCCGATGAATTTGGAGTGAATCAAGCTAACTTAAAGATACAAACCTGATTGCAAAATGGCAGTATTCAAAATATAATGTTTGAATAGACAAATTGAATAGTCAAGATCTATGTATAAGAATACCTTTCCGAAAAGTCAATTAAGCATGCATTGAACATGACACTTATACTTTTGCATGACTGAATATTCATATGATTAAACAAGTTAGTGATTTGTGAACTATGTATGTATTGCATGACTATAGACGCACGAGTTGATTGCCAACATCTAGACATTGCCGGATCATGAAGGCAATAGTGTTTTTGGAGCATACTGTGACTTAACCTAAATGTTTTTCACTATGATTGAGTTATTTTTTGTTAAAATTTAGTTATTGAATGATTACTTATATGATTGCTATGATTCCAGACATTGTGGGTCCAAGGAGTTTGATACTTCGGACTACATATGGAAGTGTTTTCAAATAGTATGTTTAATATGGAATGTGTACTCCAATGAATGTTAAATGCAAGACTTAGGTTCGAAGAACGTGATAAATGACATGAACACATTGAATGAAAAGTATTGATAGCATATTATGTGAATTGATGTATTCCATTACATTGATATGTATGATTAAAGGAGTTATGATGAGAGTGACCAACGTGAAAAAGAGCTTTAAGCTTAGGAATTATTCACAAAGAGCCATAGGCTTAGTTTATAATGAGCCCTCTATCCACAATGGTATAGGATAGTAAATGAAATGAACCCAGTATCCAAAACAAATACAGGATAGTAAATAGGCACTCGGTCACAACAAAGTAAAATGGAAATGGAGTCACATATGCATTTGTATATTTATAACTTTACATGTATCGTATGAAGGATTGAGATGAATTATTGGATTGTTATGAAATGGTGATATGAAATGTTTATAAACCTGTTGGACTTATTGAAATATGATAAAATGTGAAGTGGGATTTGATACTGAATGAGGTGATATACTTGTTGAACTTAGTTATATACCTGTGATGTATATTTTGACTTGAGTGAGCATGTATTAACCTATTTTCCATACTAAAGGTTAGAACCTTAGATTATTACACATAAGTAATATCACTGAGACGTCATGAAATACATTACATTTATATGCATATTATTAGTATACACATATGAATTTTGATTTTGTACAAATTGCAAAGATAGTATATGCACTCAATTGACATATTTCGGAATATAAAAGATTTAAAATGATTATTGTGTATTATTTATGTCTTGAATTTTTGTTTGATGAATTACAATTTGTAATTTTAAATTTATTTGATATAATTGTGAGATTGATGAATTAATATGTGCATTTGGAATAGGAAAAATGCCAATTGGCAAGATAAGATGACATATGGCAGTAGAAATAAGTGACAAATGGCATTAAGATTTAGTGACAAATGGGTTAGATAATTGGGTGACAAATGCTCAGAGATTTAATGACAAATGGCTCAGAGATTAGGTGACAAATGGGCTAAGTATTTAAGCCACAATTGATAGCTTAAGTAGAAGACAAGTAGCATACATTTTTACTTGACAAGTGTCATAACAGTCACTATACACATACCCCACGACACTTACATCCATATAAGAACATTTTTCCCTTTCATTTTTGCTACAAGCTATCTTCTTCTTCCTTCTCTCATATGACATTCACACCCACCCCTCATAACTTTGAAGTCTGCCAAAATTTGTACTTACCACTTCAATAAATTGTTGTCTTCGTCTTGTTACCAAAAAACCATCCAAAATCTACCTTGAATTTATGCTAATCTTGCATCCATGGAGAGCTAGATAGACTTCATGAACTGATTTGGGATTGGAAGCTAAATAAGTAAGTAAAGATTTGTTCCTTATGGCTTGCTTTAATAGTAAGATTATAATGAATGTTTAGGGATGGATTAGTGCTGATAATGGTGTTTAATGAGCTAGGATATTGATGATTTAAGGGATATTGATCACAAGGTTAAGTATGAAGTTCACAAGTGCGTGGGTCGTTTGCATAGTACCTAAGGTATCGTTCCCATAAGGAGGGTTAATCTAATCCTAAATTCTATGGCTTGACTAAATATTGAAATAAATAAAAATAAAACGTTAATGTATAAATTAACCAATCAAACAATCAATATTAAGAATTAAATTCATAAAATATAAACAAGATAGCTATTTTGCATATCCCAATAAAGAATCAACCTAGAAACTACAAATGGAGAGAAAGGGGGTTTTAATCCAAATTTAATGAAAATCTAGTTGATTATGAAATTATCTAAATATCGGGTCTAGATGGTCCTAGAGTGGATTACTCTCTCTCCAATTATAATATTTTACCTAAATTAATAATCCCTAACTTAAGTTGTCGAATTCTAATCTCTCGAGTTCTAATTTACCCAAAACCTAAATTAGTTATGAATTTGTCTAATAACCTACCAAAATCTATGCTCTATCTCTCATTACACGGTTTTACCAGTTTGATTCAGTTCTTATTTATCAAACTACCAAACTCTCGTTAGCCCAATTTGATGATATTCACTCAGCTCACCCTCTCAGTTTATTACTTAATTATTAAGCATAGAAATTAACTAAAAAGTAACTCAATGAAAACGCAATAAATCAAACTTCATTAATCTCAAAGATAAAAATCCCGATTATGAGTTTAGATAAAAATCTCGAAGGTGAGTTTAAACAAAAATCAACATTCACCAACACCTATTCTCAACAACTATCCCAATTCTACACATCAATAAAGTTGACATAAAATTGGAAAATACTGTTGGAATGGACTACTGGAGGTAGCGACGACGTGTAACCACCAGTTTCGGGAATTACTTTATATCAAGCTTCTTCTCCATGTCTCTCTTCCTTCATCCCCTTCCTCACATCTCTCGATATGCTCTCTAGGAATTGACTGATACAAAAAGGATCTTCGAAAAGACTCTTCCTTCTGTTCTTTAATGTTCTATTTATATCTTGGAAACCCTAGGGTTGATTCGGGGTCAAAATGATTTGAAAATCCCTCGAAACTTGACATTTTTAGCTATTTTTGTGTTTACCCAATGTAGGCCATGATCATGGCCCTGCTTGCCATGATTGTGGCCAGTGCCTAACCTTCTCTATCATGATCATGGCCTAGTTCTAGCCTTTTGGTCATGTTTGTGACAAAAGTGATTGTGGCCTGGATCCTAATGGTTCACATATTTCTATCACGATTATGACAGATTTTGGCTCAACACTCTCCGAAACTTCTCTGTTCTTCACTGTTGACCTTGAAACACTAACAAACACATCAAGGTACCTCAAAAACATAACATTCACGCTCAAAGACTTAAAGCACTTAAAATATAAACTAACACAATTAAAACCTAAATACGCACTAAACACTCAATGAACACTCAATACAAAAAAAAACCCTAAAACATGATGCAAATCACAACTAATAGATATAATCATGTTCTATTTTTGAGTGAATGATAAACAATAGTTTATAAGTTGTTGTATAGCTGATTTTGGGTTGGGATTGAGGCGAAATTGATGAGGAATTGAAGTAATTTTAATGAATGATGAAGAAGATTTTTTGAATTTAGTATGAGGGAATTAAAAATATGGTGAAATTGAAAGAAAAGAGAGAGTGAACACTCGGTTCACTCATCCCATGATCGTGTGAAGGCTTATAATATCATGTGAATGCTTATACGAAATGAAAATTTTCTTTTGTGTGATTATTGAACCAACTAAGGATAAATTACATTACCTTGGTGCATTTGGACTCAAATGAGGCTTAAAATGAACCTAGATCGATGCTTGATTAATTTGTTAAAGGTTTGATAGTTTAGGTTGTTAATTGATGTTATAACTTAAGGAATGAATTGTTTGATATCAATTTATCGAAAATTTGGAAATTTAGAATTGTCAAAGGGATAAAGGTATTTTTAAGAATGCAATTGTGATCCAAAGGATATAAGTACTGTATTATGAATGAATGAATGAATGGGAATTTGGGTTATTGTGAATGTATGATTGATGAATTCAGAATAATCAAGTTTCTTTAATGTATAAACCCAATTGAAAACTAGATATATGCAAGATATAATCGATAAATGGTTAAGATATTTGATTTGAGGATACATATCGGAGAAAGTCAATTAAGCAAGCATTGAACATGACACACACACACACACACACACACACACACACATATATATATATGTTTAATGATTGAATATGTTTATGATTGAATATGTATATGATTGATCAACTTAGTAATGTGTGAAATATGTGTGTATTGCATCACAAAAGAAGCATAAATAGAACGTCAGCACCCAGACATTGTCAGTTCATCAAGGCAATAACTTATCTGGACCATGCTGTGAGTTAACCTACGTGTTTTCTCACTATGATTGATTTGTTTTTGTCTAAATATTAGTTAATGAACTATTATTGATATGATTGTGATAATTCTAGACATTAATGGTCCGAGGAGTTTGATAATTGGGATTATATTGGGAGTGCTTTCTATTTGTATGTGTATTTGGAAAAATATGTGTACTAAACTAAATGTTGAATGCCATACTCAAATCCGATGAATATGATGAATTACTGTGCACATTGACTAAAAGTGAGTGATAGCATACTATGTGAATTGATGCATTCCATCATATAGTTATGTATGATTAGATAAAGGAGTTGTGACCAGAGTGACTGGTTTGAAAAAGAGCTTAAAGATCATAAATGTGCACAAAGAGCAACAGACTCAGTTATTAATGAGCCCAGTATCTACAAGGAGTATGAGACAGTAAATGAAATGAGCCCAGTATCCACAATAGATACTGGACAATAAATAGGCGCTAGGTCACAACAAGAAAAAACGAAAGTAGAGTCACATGTGCATTTGCATTTATATATGTATTGTTACAAGTGTCATGAAAGATTACGAAGTATTTCTATATTATGTTAATATAAAGATATACAATGTTTTTGTACATATTGTTGATATGAATGATTGAGTTAAATGATCAGATTATCCTGAAATGAATATATGAAATGTCTGAAGTTTACAACGTAGTGTTGAGATATGAGATATATTCTGAATTTGGTTTATACTTGAGATAATTATGTTTGACATGATTGAGCACATCGACGATGGTTTACTCATTAAGTTAGCAAATTAATCAAAATTGCAACATGGATTTTCAAACACAAGGGTAAACTAGCATATGTCTAGTTCTGTCAAATTTTGGACAAATAGGAATAGTTCAAAGGTCTAGTCAGCTAACATATAAACAATCTAATAGATTATGTTTTATTAGTTTCCTATTGAATGTAACACATTTTGTAACAGAGCTGTAAACTTTTAGAAGTTTTTAGTAATGTAAATATATGTATTATGAAGTGTAATGCTACAGTATAAGTTTTGTTTGTGAATGAAATGGGAAAGTTGATTTTATGTCTACTTTTGTTCTGTATGATGTCATAATAAGTTATTGAAATTGCTCTAACATGCCATTTTCATAAGGTATGTTCTTAAATATCATTTTAATGACTGGGCATATGCTTTATGGTAGTGGCACGTTATATTTTTTTGTATCAGAGAAAGGTTTGGCATCCGTAGGGACATATAAGAACATTTAGACATGATATATAGTGAGACACTCGTATAGTGATCATAATTATGTTTGTTATAGGTCATCCGCTATTGGCCTCCAAATTTTTTTCTAGTTAAGCATGATTTAAATGAATTATGAGGTTTTGATGAATTTAATTTTTGGAGTTATTATTATGTTAATGTTAGTAACATTATATGACATATGTTAATTGAATTAAAGTGTTAGTAAGATTTGATAAAAGGGCATTTTTGGAAGACCACTTAAGGTTAAAAGAACCTAAGCTTATAAGGAAGGGTAAAATGGACTTTTTGGGCTCACTAAGGGTAAAAAGGAGAAGATGAAAGGTGGGCTTGCATGTGAAGAAGCCAAAAAAAAAACGAAAAGTAGAAGATAAAAGAGGGAGAGAGTGTCGTTGGAGAGGAAAGTAATGAGAGAAAGAAAGCTAAGCTAGGTTTTGAATTTTCTTAGTCTTAAAGAGTGATTTTGAAGTTGCTCAAGAAGGGAAAAAGGAAGAGGAGGATTAGAGCTTCCATTAGAGCCAACAATCTCATTATTTGGTGAAGATTCAAAGTAAGTTTGATTTTAATTTTTTGGATTTTTGAAAGGGTTTTGGTTTATAAAGCTTAAGAAATGTATGGGTTTAAGAATTCTAGGATCAATTTTAGTGGATATGTCTTATGGGTTCTCCAATTTGAATCCCTATTGAATGGGAATTTTGTCTTTGATAAAAGGGAATCAAAGAAGGCAAGAGGAGCAAAAGTAGAGGCATTTTTTTGCAAATTTTTAAGCAAGGGAAATTCAAGGTAGGTTTCATGTTTATAATTGGATAATGAGCCATAATGTTTTCTTTTTAGTCAAGAAAATAAAATAATTTTTCATTGCTTTATAATTGTGGCATTTGTTGCATTTCAATGATTTGAGAAATTGCAATATGCTTGATATTTGAATTTGGTTGATTAATTGTGAAAAAGATGATGCAAGTGTATATGAAATATTTCATGTTCATGAAAGACATGTTTTGAAAATGTGTCATTTGGGCAATGGGTTTACAATTCATGAATTACATGTTATGTGGGTTTGGTGTAATCCATTTAAGAATGTCATGTGCATGTTGACTAAGCTAAAGGCTTCTCCCGCCTGCCCGTCAGTGGCACAGAGCTCCTTCATGCACTCCCTCAAGTTTATGACTACATAGGACCATTATGTAGAATTGTGTAGTTCATCATATTCATGGACTTACCCAAACCATTCTAATGTGTTTATGTGTTCATGATATGTTGACAAGATTGATGCATACATGATTTGTTTTATTGTGAATTTGGTTAAAAATTTAAGAACCATGTGTTTTATGATTCATTAACATTTTTCCATGACAATGAACATTTTAAATGGTTTTGCTTGTTATTTGTTATAAACTTGTTACCTACAAGCTTTTAAGCTCACCCCCTTTTCATCCCATCTTTAGGTGAAGAAAATAAGATCGAGTAACCAAGAGTTGAGGCATCACTCTATTTTTGGAATTTTTCTGTATATTAAGTTAGATTTTGTAAAAGTAAGACTTTAGATGCATTTCGAGAATTATTGAGTTTGGTATCTTTTGTATTTTGAATTCTGGATATCGAGGATGTAATATGGCTTGGAATGCCATTAAAGTTTTGTAAACTTCTATTTTGGTTATTAATGAAATATGGATTATGCATGGATGATGTAAATTGAAACTAGATGTACTTGGAAAAGTTATCCAATTGAGTTGATGAACTTTGAACATGAATTTTTTTTATATATACACATATAAGTGAGATATTATGGGAAAAAGGAAAGATAGGGTTTTTGTGAATGATGAAAATTAGTTGTAAGGGATGAGTCAAATGATTACAGATTAGGGAGTTTAATGAAGTAAAGTTGGTAGTTGAATGGATATGCTTATGACTTTCCAAGTTGTACATTGCAAAATTTCAAGTTTTTCATAAGGGTCAAATTGTGTTTTGACTGCAGGCAAAAACTGTACTGATCTAGGCTGATTTGGACAAGGTTGTCATATGAAATTTGTAGTTCATTCTTTTAGTTTTCCAATCATATAAAGTTTGTAAATTTTGGAGATCAGATTTGGAAGCTATGATTATTACAAAGTAGTGACGCTGCATAGGGTGTATGCAGGATATTTTACGGCTTTTTCATTTTGATCTAATAGAATAAGAGTAATATGGTATCTTGAAATGGGAAGAAGCAGTGTCATAAGTACTATGGGGTCCTGAAATGGGAAGAAGTAGTGTGATAAGTTAGAAATGAAATGAAGATGATAAATGGGTTTGAACATGTGCATAAATTATGATGAATGTGTATAAGTTCAATGATTTTGTTTTTGAGATGAGGACCAAACATGGATGATGAATTGATTGTAAATGATATTGAATCGAAATGGAAGTGAAAATGAGTTAGGAATGATAGATATGCATAAGATGGGTCATAGGTAACTTGTAGGAGTGGGAAATATGAAATTTGACCCGTAATTGTCCGCTAGGTAGACTTTATGTCTGTAAGCGGACCTTCTCGGATGTTTTCGTGTCCCAGTTCAGTTCATGTCCATTTAAAGGGACTAGATGTCTGCTAGGTAGACCTTCTCGAGTCTAAAAATGTTCCCAATCCAGTCCATGTCCGTTTAAAGGGATGTATGTTAGTTAAGCGGACTTTCTTGGGAAAGTTTTAAAATGGTGCAAAATTTGACTCTCTAAATAGCAAGAATATCTCTTCGGGGTTTTCACAGAAGTTGTAGAATACGAACTACTGTTCCAAACAATGCTTGAATCACCATGGGAAATTTTTGGGATGTTATTGTTGGTTTATGCCCTACAACTAATCACTTTGGTCGTAGTTTAGTGACAAATTATTTAAAGGTATTATTTATCTTGTACATGTTTAGATGTATATGATAAAGTCCATGAAATAATTATACATTGCAAATGAAATTATAATGAGATTATAATTATGAGATTTATATTGCATTTATGTGTTATTCCTAAATGTTCTTAGTCATTCTTCTATTAAAATTGGACATTAATAATAAAAAGACTATTATATGTTGTATTTTTCCTTATGAAGGAAGTAGTTGATCTCATAGGCTAAAGTATAGAGATACTTAAACAAACGTATGGGTGTTTGTTAGAAAGCAAGTTCACTGAACAGACCAATATGAGAATCCATTTGGAACATTACTTATATGTCTATGGAATTCTCATTATGGTGATTGTATAAGTGATCCTTTGATTTGAGATCACCAAAGTTATCTTGTATAGGGATTGCTACATTTTGATACTATTTATGATCTATTTAATCATGGGTCATTTAATCGGTAGTCATTGGATGTAGCATGAACTATATAGAGGTAGTTGAGTGATCAAGATAGGATTCATCACCCTAAAGTAATTATGGAGAATGTTCCATTGTTCTCGATTAATATTGATTCGGGAAATCCTTGGGCAAGGTGGAATGATATTTTGTAAATAGTTTACAAATATCATTAATTTAATCAATAGCTAATGGTGGAGAACTAATATGGTTAGACTCAAAATAGAGTAAACATTAATTCTATGCTCTATGTCTAATTGGAATATTGGTTGATAAAAAGATTAAATTACACAAAAAAATCAGGTGTAGAAAGGTTAGTCAAAACCATTTTGACATTCATAAATATTTGAGTAGTCATGACGCGTTGCTAGATGCCAATCTTGATCTATGATTATAAATTATTTAATTAGGGAATTAAACATAAATTAAAAGGAATTTTTATTTATCTAATTCTAATTATGAATTAACATTAGAAGTTATAATCATTGCCAACATATTTAGGAACCTAATGGGTCTCACATACAGAATAGGTTAAAGAGAACAAAGTTAATTTAATCATGTTAGTTTTGATTGTAAAGTTTAAGAAACTTTACGATTAAATATGAGATATTTAACAAACAAGGATTAATATGAGATATTAAATCTTATATGGGCATAATTGGTATTTAATTAGCATTATTTGTAATTCTAATTAATGTTTAATTGAAATTAGTTAATTTCAATTAAATTACTAAAATGTCCAAAGCTTATTATAAATAGGCTTAAGTACTTCATGCTTAACCCTTTCTGTAAGAGCTACAGAGTTCTCTCAACTCGTTCTGTGGACACCGTTAGAAGCCAGACATTTATGCGGTTACGATGGTTAAGACAATTTGGTTTTGGGAACAGTTCAAGGGATACAACAAGATGAAGATCAAGTTTTGAAATAAGGTACAAATTAAATTTCTGATTTATTATGATTTGTGCTAATCATTTTATAGAATCAAAGAGATCTTAGTTTTCGGGAAATTAAAGTCATGAAAAAGTTTCGTGATTATTCAGTTGTAGTTACAATTAGATTCCAACCCGATTTCCTAATAATGGTATCAGAACAGGATTTTTATTTCTATAATTTGATTACACTACGTTTTGATTGTCATTGATTAAGTCGGAATTGAAAAATCAGATATGATTTGTTTTGGAAATTGAAACCCAGAAAAACTTTTAATGTAGAATTGTTTTTTCTTGCGATTTGGGGCTGTGCGATTTCATAATTCGCGAGGATGTGATTACTGATTTTTGGATAATTCGCTGCTTGCTCCTTTTGAACAACTTCTTAAACCGAAATCAGGAAACAATATGGATCCTTTTCTCGTTAATTTAGAAAATTAGAAACCCAGGTTCTGAAAAATACAAAACCTTATTGTTAAGTCCTTCTCTGCCAGTTGTGTTTTTGTTTATTTAATTGAGCATGGAACCAATTGCCGTAACGTGGGTTTGGTGGAGTTGCCAGCTGTTGGTGACTGGAATAAGAATAAGGCTGGCGACGGTTTCCCGTAAAGGTTGAGAACAGCGCAACGTAAGACAGACCCAGGTGAAGTGGTGAGCACATAAGCAAATGCATCCTTGTTTTCGCCATGAGATCTCGTGGCTTCATCGACAACAATGTCTGTGAAAGGAGGAAAGCATGGAAGATGCAAACACGCTAGACACTTGAGACATTCGCATTGGTCGGTGCTGTATAGCTTCGGCGACGCGGAGGTCGGCAGTGGCACGGGTTGGATGGTGGCTAGGTTTTGGCATCATTGCTTTTAAAGTTTGCTTAAAGATGAAGAAGACGGGTGTTTGACAATTCGTTTAAGAGTGGGTTTGTTTAGCTTTATGCATATCTTATCTAAGTCTAAAATAAGCTTATTCTAGTCCCAGAATAAAACTTCTTTGCTTTTTAGATTATGGTAATCCAATAATTAGTTTGAAATAAAGTATTCTAACATCTATTCCAAACATAATTTTAAAAAATGTTTTAAAATCTAAAAAATATATTCCCAAATTAAGATAATTATTGTTCTTAAAGTGATTAAGATTAATAATTATATTGATTCCTAATTAATTTTAGAAAAGTGGTTTCTAAAATTAGAATTAATTATTTTCAATTAGAATGAAATTAATTAATTAGAAAAGTAGTTTCTAAAATAAAAATTAGTCAATTTCAATTAGAATGAAATTAATTAATTAGACTCCTTAATATTAAGAAAATTGTTTTCTTAGGTAATTAAGAAAGATGTTTCTTAATTAAATTTATTTATTTCAATTTGATTGAGAT
>JAOSBO010000179.1:1623-14941 GCA_027563915.1 Erythroxylum rotundifolium | reverse complement strand
AAATATAAATATATAAATTCAATCAAATTGAAATATAAATTTGATTTTTCTTAATTCAACGTTCATGTGCTAGAGTTTGGAGCTAGACGTACATACCGTGTTAGTACCGTTAAAGGATTCCGGTTGATTGCTTGGAGGATCCGTATGAAATGCATTATATGGACCACATCAAACAGTATTTCGGTGTAGACTGTAGATTGCATTCCAAGTGTTAGACTTGTCTCTTTCCTTATGTTGTTGAATGTTAACTTCAGCTCGTAAATGTCGCATACGAACGTGGCGATGTCATAACCTTGGCGGTGGAATTTAAGTGCGCGGTGTTACCACGTGGACAGGGAGTAACGCTGACCCATGACGACCGTGATTGAGATGTCCTCTAACCTTATTGCTTTACCAGTTTTGGATATACAATAACAAGTGTTGATAAAAAAAAGAGGGTAACAATTTGTTCCCTTCTACAAATTAGGTGTATTGCGAGCGCAATCTACGGTAAATGGACTAACCCCGTTAAGCGATAAGAGGTTCCTGCGTTAAATGATTGACGCAAAATCCCAGTAATGATTGGAGTGTAAAGAGCAAGATGGGTCCAACAGGTTTGACTCGACTGGATGCAAGCGAGACTTTTGCCGGATTCAGACACCACCACCTCGTGCGGTCCATACACGTTATACTCTTTCTTTTCCTTAATGTTGCTTCTTAATACAATATACGTTGTACTCGTTCTGGTACTGCAAATTTTGAGCTGTCGAAAAGTCTTCACCTTCTCAGGACCGCTTGTTCTAACATGAAACAAACGTTTATCGGGAGTTAGTCCATTAAAGATAGGTCAAAACATCTTTCCTCCCAGTTGCTGTCGCTGCGACCTACGAACAATGCAGTAAGGGGGACCTATAATTAGTGGTGAATATACCATAAAGCAGGAAGTGCAATTAGCATTTTATGGACTCGTCCTGCTCTGCCCTCCCTGTCTAAATCACATGGCCTATGGTCAAAGGTGATTGAAATGTTTCATCTTTGGATTGAGTTTCAACTTTTCACCTTAAACGGAGGGGATTGAGTCCATAATTTATTGCAGATCATGGCATGCATGTTTTGGTAGCTGAAAGCATGATTAAGATCAACCAAATCCAACATTAATCAACAGTTATGAAATCTATGCTTTACTAATGCATCTTAATGAACACTGCCGCACGTTTGGGTGACAATTTATGGACAGAATAGGTCTAACACTCATCATTCAAGGCCGCTCGTGAGTTGTCTTTAAGCGGAGAATGCGGAGATTGAAATAAAGTGGATTTTATGTTGTTATGATTTGTTTTCATCATCCACGATAGTAATTATTTTTATTGAAATTTTTTTAATTCTTTGTAATTTAAAGTAAGTCGTACATTAAAAAAGAACTATATAATTTTAACTCTTATTTTTAGTCAATTTTAAAATTTACATACTTAAGACATTCATGTACATTTAAGGATAAATATTTATTAAGTTAAACATATATACGGCATAAAAGTGTAATATTAATACTTCAATTCAAATTTTAAAAATATTAAATTACATTATTTATTAGTTTAATTATTATTTTTGACTTTTATACATTTAACACTTTTAGAATCTCCAAAGGTAAGAATCTAACTTTAGGCAAGAGAGACATTTTAACTTTAACCCAAAGTTTTAAAGAGGACATCAAATATTACTATAAGGTGACACTTTGTTTAAGAGGCACCATCGTTTAGTGGACTTGGTTTAGTCAACATTTAAGGAATTTATAAATTTATACTAAATAAATTATCATAAGTAACAAGTTTAATTTAATTAATATTTATAATTTTAAAAACTATTTTCTCCTATTGATTAAATTAAAGTATCTTTTTATTAACTTGACATAACAATAAGTATAATTAAAGGAAAAAAGGGGATGGCATGACCAAGCATTTGCTGTTACTCTGGTTAACAATTGGAAGCCAAAAGTGTCCATGTCAGTAGTAGGTTTGAATTCATAGATAATTAACCAGACGGAAGCGGTCCCTTCACTCTCAAAAACTTGCGTTGCATGCACACCTACGCAGTTTCTGCGTCAAACTTAACTTTCCTCTCCTTAAAAGGCCAAATGACCCAAAAGCTCTCGTGAAACCAAATGCAAACATTTTTATCCAACAAAACAGAAGACAAACAAAAAAGTTTCAGGTGTCGCTTTACATGACTCTTTTACACGTGACTTAATTTACGTTTTGATGCATGTCATTGTTATAATCAAAGACAATATAAGGACATTTTTATGAAAAGGAGAAAGAGAGAATTTAGAGATTGAAATTTATTTTTCTTTTTTATCCTGGAAATAAACAAGCCTAACTTTTTATTTTACTCGAATCTAAAAATAGTGTTAAGAAGTGAACAGACCTTGAGATTATGCATCTATAATTTCAATTTTAAGTGTCAGTGAGATTTATTTAAAAAAAAGTAAAAGGTAAGAGATAGGTTAAGTGTTGACACTGTATTTATTCTACTGACTCTGTACCCAATTTGCAGTATCTTTAGCACATATGATTAATAATCATAATAGTTATAGTAAATCAGAGGTCAAAAACTAAAAAGAAAAAAGGAAAATGGTGTCCCCAGGCCCCACCTCCCATCAAGTTTTTGTGGGATGCTGCCAATTTATTGACTACAACAGCACCAAACAGTACACCAATCATTTGCAAGACAAACTAATTAATTAGTTTATTTTTTTGGTAAAAATAAAAATAATTATTCGAGTCTTTACCTTTTTAATTAGAAATTGGTTATTTATTTATATTTTGCTTGTTTTACCCTCGCAGACCATTTGAAAACCCCAAGAAAGAGACCCTCTCTCCTTGATGAACTCAACTTTGATTCTTCATCATCACACCAAATCCCACATTTATTATATAAAATCACTTAATTAAACCCTGTACCATTTGCTAAACTAGATACCCACATTTCCCTCTCATCAACCTTCTTCCTTTCCGCTGTTTTCCCTCTCAATTTTCACACATTCTCTGTAAGCTCCTGAAACCTCTTTCTGGGTATTCTTCTGCTTTAATTCTTTTATTTCATTAAGTGACATAAAGGGTTTCTGGAACAGTTGTCTATGTCGTAGTTACTGAATCATTTGTGGTGTTATCAATCTGGGTTCATGGTTTTTTTTTTTTTATAAATGGGAAGCTCTGTCAGATTCCACAAAATTTCTAAACATGGGTTTTGTGTCTTTGTTTGTGTCTGATGTGTTCCATCCACTGCTCCTTTGAGACTCTACCTTACTAGATCTGTTTGGGACTGTGCCCGATCCACTGCCTTATTCATGCTTTAATACTCTCTACCGAGGTCAGATCATGGCATTTTGTACTCTATAGCCATTGCCTTTTGCTCTTCGTATCCTGTTTTTATTGGTTTTGTTCCAATTGATGTTCAAATTAACTTCTTTTACATTAATTTGTTATCAGAGGTTTTGGGGTTTTAGTTATAAGCGGGTTAGTTCCCTTTTTTACATCAGGGTTTTTGGCTTTAATGCTTGGAAGTACTATAGTTTGATGATGTATTATCAGCTGAAAAGTTATGGGGTGGTTGAGAGGCTCAGCGTGTTCCCGAGACTTTGTCTGAATTTTTCCATCTTGTATCTGCCTATGGTGCAAAGTGAAATAAGCTCTCCGCATCGATTATCTTTCCACTCTTTCTTTTGAGGTTCATAGTGCTAAATGGGTAACAACACTTCTCGTGTTGTTGGTTGTTTTATGCCCTCCAATGGCAAAAATGGTGTTGATTTGGACTTCTTAGAGCCATTGGACGAGGGTTTGGGCCATTCATTTTGTTATGTTAGGCCATCCATTTTTGATTCTCCTGCTATTACTCCTTCAAACTCTGAGAGGTTCACGGTTGATTCCAGCACGTTGGATTCAGAAACATTTAGTGGTTCATTTAGAAATGATACAGTAGATGATCCTTCAGGTTTGCATAGACCAGCCAAAACTGTCCCTGAAACTACATTTAAAACCATATCGGGTGCTTCAGTTAGTGCTAATGTGAAAACTGCTAGGACCTGTAACCAGAGTGCCTTATTTTCCAGTGATGTGCAAGAGCCTGCTGCATCATTTGAGAGTACTGCTTCATTTGCTGCAATCCCTTTGCAACCCTTACCTCGGGGCTCTGGACCTTTGAATGGCTTCATGTCTGGGCCCCTTGAGAGAGTATATGCTTCAGGTCCTTTAGATAAGGGAAGTGGCTTTATGTCTGGACCAATAGAGAAGGGGGTAATGTCAGGTCCCCTTGATGTTGCTGACAAATCCAATTTCTCTGCTCCACTTTCACACTGTCGTAGAAAGCCTCGGTTCCATTTTCTACCGAGGAGTGTTAGTGGACCAATGAGGAACACTCTATCCCGGGCATTCTCTAGACACTCGATTGGGTTGGGGTGGATTCATAAGATTTTCTTGCATCCAAGTAACCAAATGGCATGGCAAGTCAGGGAGCCAAAGTTCCGACAAGAAGTCATAAGGAACTGTCCTGAAGTAGGATCATCAGATGGAGAGTATATGAACAGTCGTAACTTGCAGTGGTTTCATGGGAAGGCTGGAGAAGATAGGGTTCATGTTGTAGTTTCTGAGGAGCATGGATGGTTGTTTATTGGAATATACGATGGCTTTAGCGGACCTGATGCAACTGACTTTCTAATGAGCCATCTGTACAGAGCCATAGACAAGGAACTTGAAGGACTTCTGTGGGATTATGAAGATAATGCTTCAACCAGTTCCATAAATGTTGAACATCATAAGAGTGAAGTTCATGCAAATGATTCAGGGTGCAGCAAGGAAGATCAGCCAAGTTTGAGGGGAGTTGATTCTTCTAATTTCAGAGAATCAAATGATCCAGCCTTTGTCAGGGATCCATCTCAGAATTATGAAATAGTGAAGGAAACTGATGATAATAGGAACAGCCAACAGCTATCATTTAACTCTGAAGAGCCCACCATTTCTGGCAGTGCTCCTTTTCCTGTTCAAACTGCCAAATTGACTGGCCAAGGCAGGAAAAGTATGCGGCTCTATGAGTTGCTGCAAATGGAGTCATCTGATGGACTAGGTTCCCTGCCAATCTCAGGGGTTGAAAAACAAATTACAAGCTTTGGCTGTAGGCCAGATTCTGATGTTCAGGGCCAAAAATTCCAAGAAGGGCAGCTAATTTTCCCCTCGTTGAACAGTAGTAAAGGAGGTGGGTCCAATGTTTGCGGTGACGATCCAACTACCTCTGGAGAAGATGCTATTGGGGTTGAATCAAATGATCAAGGAGTTGTAGCTGAATTTTCTGTTTCACAAAGACAGAGTTCAGGAAAGTCAAATATCAGTTCAAAGCTCAGAGAAATATGTAGGAAGCAGAAGTCTTTACGAAAGAAGCTCTTTCCTTGGAGTTACGATTGGCATCGAGAGGAAACTTCTACTGATGAGAGAGTAGTAGAATCCTCAGGACCTATTAGACGACACAAGTGGGTATGTGTTGACCATGATGCTGTTTTAAGAGCTATGGCCCGTGCGCTTGAGCACACTGAAGAAGCTTATATGGAAATCGTGGAAAAGGACCTTAAATATCCTGAACTTGCTTTAATGGGATCCTGTGTTCTAGTAATGCTGATAAAGGATCAAGATGTGTATGTGATGAACCTTGGGGATAGTCGTGCAATCTTAGCACAGGAAAGACCCAACGATCGTCATTCTAGTCCAAGTTTTGCCAAGGATGATATTAGGCCTAGGAACAGATCAAGAGAGTCTTTAGTACGCATGGAGCTGGACAGAATCTCGGAGGAATCTCCAATGCATAACCTAAGTAGTCAGGTTAATATGCTGAACAAGAACAGGGAGATCTCAATTTGTAGATTGAAGATGAGGGCAGTTCAGCTTTCCACAGATCATAGCACAAGTATTGAAGAGGTAGCCTTCTTGAATGTTTCAATCTTGCCATTTTCATTTCTAGTTCATCTCCATGCTTCTGTAGGCCATGTATCATGGTTATTTCCATTGCCATCCATCAAGCAATCCTCCACTTTCTTAAGCGTGCACAAAGTTATGAGCATCACTTTGCTGGCTTCTATCTAAATCAGAATGATTCAGTAGCTGCTGAAGATTGTCATTACGTTTGCTTGTAATTAATCACTAGATACCTTTGTTTGGTGCAGGAAATATTGAGAATAAAGGCAGAACATCCTGATGACTGCCAAGCCATTTTAAATGATCGAGTGAAGGGCCAATTGAAAGTAACCAGGGCATTTGGGGCTGGCTTCCTGAAGAAGGTCATTAATATTATGTACATCTAGCTGTTTTTATTGAAACATTGAACCCTAATTTCTGCCATGAGCTTGTCTTTAATATTTATTGATAATTAAGGATTTCTGTGTTACTGAACTACAATTATCTAATTGTGTTGCTAATATTGATAACGCATACAGAGTGTTGAGGGAAAATTAGAATGTCCTATTCCTATGTTAGGACAACATCAGCACATCGAAGCAGTTCTAATTGCTTAGCGTGATTTTCTTTTATGGGCATGCTCTTGGATATCTTTGATTGATAGTAGAACTGCTTATGAAAAGCCCACTATTACATTTTGCATTTTGTCTGTGGAATTGCATCATAACCATATTTGCTCCTAAATGCAGCATGCTTGTTGCATTCCCCAATTAAAAATATATCCCTTTGTTCATAATTATAATAATCTAATGGTGCGATAAAATCAGGATTGTAAAGGAAATTGATTAGAGTCAAGGAAAGGAATATGCTCTATGGTTGCTCTTTGACAAATGAACTTTGTTACTTTGTGCCAATTGATCATGGTCAATTCAGTCATGTAGCATGCACCTCAAAGATTGGAGTAGTATTTCATTCAGTGTCTGGCTCTACTATGGCATTCATTTTGTCATTTTCAATGGATTTCGTACCCTTACTTTTTGATGCAACACATGGTTTTGACGAGTGATTTGGTTAATGTTGTAAGTTGTTGAAACGGTGACATAGTTCTCTTGTCTATTATGAAACCTCATTATTGGTTGTCTGTTGATGGGTCAACGTGTTTGGCAACAAAAATGTACATGTACACTTTGCGATAATGTTTGAAGCGAATACAAATGGATTGGTGATGACTTTTGAAAGACGATAGTCATGCACCTAGGACTGTAATCTGTGGATTTCAATGACCAAGATTTGTGTTTAAGAACTTATCTTGTCATATTTACTATCCTTACATTTTTTTAAAATTGGATAAATAAAAAATTTTAGTAATCAGTAAGATAACCTTTATACTTACGTTAGCAATTTGTGCTTTTACCTGATTTGACATTTTGGGTGCAGCCAAGTTGTAATGATGCTCTGCTGGAGTCCTTTCGGATAAATTATGTCGGAAATCAGCCTTATATTAGTTGCATTCCTTCTGTCCTTCATCACCGGCTTTCCTCAAGTGATCGATTCTTGGTTCTATCTTCTGATGGGCTTTACCAGTATTTCAGCAATGAAGAAGTGGTTGCTCATGTTACTTGGTTCATGGACAATGTTCCTGAAGGCGACCCTGCACAATATCTTATTGCAGAACTTCTATTGCGTGCTGCTAAAAAGAACGGTAAGCATCAAAAGTTTCCTTTTCATTTTTTTTCAAGGCTTCAGATATTGTTGGCAAAAGTCTAAAGCGTGGAAAAAGACAAAATGGAAACCTTCATAGGGATGAAAGTGACAGCAAATATTTTGTTTTTAAAGATCGTGCAGCCATGTAGATTTTTACTGTTTCTTCCCCAATTAAGATAATGTATTTCTAAATATTCCATTTACTGTTCCGCAAAGGTGATATCTATAAGGTTGATATCGTTGCTCAAGACATGACCTAAAAGAGATGAGCCGCAGAAACTAGCCACAAAAAAAAAAGAAAAAAAAGAAAATTCTACATTTAATACTGTGATAAACATATCCAAGTTGCATTTTGATGTTTACAATTGTCCTTAATCGATACTTACTGCATTCACACAACTGACAGTCCTCTTATGACTCTTGATTGGCTGTTGCAGGAATGGGTTTTCATGACCTTCTTGATATTCCTCATGGAGATCGTCGTAAATATCATGATGATGTTTCTGTTATGGTGGTTTCTCTTGAGGGAAGGATTTGGAGATCATCTGGATAATTTTCTTTCTTTTTTTTTTTTTGTTCACATGTGCATGTTGCTTCATTGATGTTAAGTGGTTCTAAGAAAAAGGCATTTTGGGGATCAGATCGGTCATTCTTTTGGACAAAAACGTTTCTCGGGGTCAATTTTGTTTAGCAAAAAAGGCAGGATGATCAACCCATGCCGCTGATAGAAGGCAGTCACTTATTGTCTCAACTCGAGCTTCCAGCTTTCAGTCGCTGCACGCCTTTTTCATTCTGTTTATATAGAAGGTTTTGTCGTTAAACTTAGGAATTAAAAAAACATCACCTACTTTCTTAGCCTTCCCCTGCCATAGTATGTTCATGTAGGCCAAATTATCTTTTGCTGTCCGTTCCAAGCAAGTTTCCTAGATGTTGCTACTATCCCATTTGTTTCTAAGTTGTAGCTTTCGATCAGTACCGTCCATGCCCATTCTCCCACCTGAAACTCTTCATCATTTCAGTCACGATCTGCCAACTGCTTTTATCCTAAATCGAGCACGTTAAAGGTGAGACTGTAACATTAAAACCAGGACCTCCTGATCCTTTAGAACCTGATCCGCAGAGAATCTCCTTTCAAATACGGGATGTCTAGTGGAGGTGAATAACTATGTAAAGCTTCAAATGGTGACATGCATATAGCATAATGGAAGGTTGTATCATACAACTACTTAGCTATTGCCAGCCATTTGCTCCACTGATTTGGATAATTTGATATCATGTAACGGAGATAAAGCTTTAACGTACGATTTATTACCTCGATTTGCCTGTCAGTTTAAGGAAAATGCGACTGCACTCCTTGTAATCGTAAGAGCTCCTTCCAAAAGACGTTAGTGAATATTGCATCTCTATCACTCACAATAATTCTGGGCATCCCATGAAATTTGTATACGTTATCCGTTAAAACCTTGGCTTCCTTCATTGCTGTATAGGGATGGCGAAATGGAATAAAGTGGGTGTTCTTATTCAATCTGTCCACTATCGAAAAAATGACTGAATATCCATCCGAGATAGGCGGTCCGTCCATAAAGTCTATACTGACCTCTGTCCACATTTGCTTTGGAATTAGATGAGGTTGCAATAACCCCGAACGTTTTGTAGGGTCATATTTTATTCCTCTGACACACTTCACATTTCCTCACAATTGCCTTCACATCCCTATGTAGTCTTCTCCAGGAAAAATACATGTGGAGTTTCTTATATGTTCCTAAGCGTCCGCTCACCTTGCGCAGAATCGTTTCACAACTCGATCAGTTTTTTTGTTTTTCTCAAATTGATAGAATTTCCCTCCATTAGTTTTCCTTTTCATCATAAACCCTCCTCATTCCAGGTATAAGCTGAAATCTTTGGTTCTCCTTTGCTGGGTTGTTGTATAATTCTTTGAACCTCCTCATCCTCTTGCCAACTTCTCTTAATTTTCTGAAATGATTCTGTAGGAACTGTTAAAACCGAGAGGCTAAATAATTTGGAACTGTCATACGCAAATTATCTTGGCTCCTTTTGTATAGAATTATAAAATTGAATCCAATAAGTTTAGGTAGCAAAAATGTTTTCCATTAATCATACATCGTATGTACACAATAAAATTGTATATATATATATAGAATAAAAGTACATATATATACACACACACAAAGGCTTTTTAACCTAGTCAAATGATGAAAATTTTCCTAAATACAATCAGAAATTATCTCAACATTTCCCCTACAATTACCCAACATGCATGTATACAATATTGATATGTAACACCCCAAAATTAGGAACTAAGTTTTTTATTTGGAATCTTCCAACACTTCCCCTCAAGTTAGATCCAACAGATTAATAAATGTTGAAACTGAACTGAAGGTAGAACCTTGGTGAACAAATTTGCCAACTGATCATGAGTTTGAATATAACAAGTTTTAATTAGCTTGGATTCTACTTGTTGACGGATATAATGACGATCAACTTTAATATACTTTGTTCTTTCGTGTAAAGCAGGATTTGCTGTAATATGCATAGCCATTTGGTTATCACAGAGTAGAGTCATTAGGTAGTACAGGGGCAACCTAAATTTGAAAGAAGACTCTTAAGCCACATAAGTTCACAAATCACAAGCTACAGTTGCCATGACTCAATATTCAACTTCTACACTAGGTAGCACTACCACATTTTTCTTACTTTTCTATCAGACACGATTTTCTTCGACAAACATACAATAACCTATAGTAGATCGTCTATCAAGTGAATTTCCAATCTATTCTAAGTATTTATAGCCTTTAATGTTTGTTTGTCCATTTTTTAACATTAAAATTCCACGACCAATTGATCCCTTTAAGTATCATAAAATGCGTTTAACTAGACTCGGAAGATAGGCTATTGGAGCATGCATAAAATGACTAACAAGACTTATGACAAATAAGATATTAGGTTGAGTGATGGTCAATTAATGAGTTTTCCCATATGTTTTCGGTAGTATGTAAGGACATTTGAGAGCCTTTTTTTCTTGAATCAATATTCAATTTACCGTCAAGAGGAATAGGAGTAGGTTTAGAATTTGCCATCCCTACTTCTTGAAGTAAATCTAGAATGTACTTGCACTAGTTAAGAAAAAATCCCTTACTAGATGTTTTCATCTCAATTATAAGAAAGCATTTTAAATGACCAAGATCTTTTAAAGGAAATAGTTGTTGAAGATGTCTTTTTAACTTGGCAATTGAGTCAGCATCACTTCTTATTACAATGAGATCATCTACGTAAATAAGTACCATTAGTTTTTCGATCTTTCCAAGTTGAACATATAGAGATGAATCAACAATGATTTTTGAGAATCTGAGACCTTCAAGAGCGAAGCTTAAGTTCACATGCCAAGTTTGAGGACTTTTAATACATAAATGAATTTATGTAGTTTACAAACCAAACTTGGATCACAATTGAGGATAACTAGGAGGAAGTTTTATGAATACTTCTTTTTTTAACATCACCATGCAAAAAGGCTTTTTTAACATCTATTTGAGACAATGACCATCCATTATTGATAGCTATAGATAAAACTACTTGAATAGTAGTCATTTTTGTGACTAGAGCAAATGTCTCCTTGTAACCTACTCCATATTTTTTAGTAAAACCTTAGGCAAACAAACGAGTTTTATGGCGATCAAAGGATATATCAGACTTAATCTTAGTTTTATATACCTGTTGGCATTCAACTACCCGCTTTCCTTTAGGAAGAGGCATAAGACTCTAAATGTTATTTTCTGCAAATGCCTTCAACTCATCTTCCATTGCTTTCTTCCAAACATCTCGAGTTTGAACCTCTTGATAAGTTTTTGGATCATGAACATTGGAAATGGATGAAAGATAGTTGAATATGAGGGAGACACCTTTTAAGTTAGATCCTTTGTAGGTAGATGCTTAACTGGGTAAGCAACATAGTCTTGCAACTTTCATGGAAGCTGATGATTTTTTGGTGATTTTGTCAAGGAACATGTGTTTGTTCTCAATTAATAGATATCCCTTGATCATTTGAAGTGCTGCTATATTCTGGCTACTCATTATTAGTCAAATTAACTTGATCATAAAAAATTTGTAGGTTTGGTGATTGCAGTTCTGCAGGATTGCACGCCACACATCCTTTTGAAAATTCAAGATCTATTTTGAAACTTAGCAGTGGAAAAATTCATCATTCCTCCTTACTTGAAGCTGTGAATTAAGGGTTAGCTTCATTAAACTGAACATCTCTTCTAACATAAAGTTTTCTAGTAACAATATCAAAGCATTTGTATCCCTTATAAGTTTGTGAATAACAAAAAAAAAAAAACACTTAACTACTCTTGGATCTAGCTTATCTCTAGAATTTGTTGTCAAATGTACAAAACAAGTGTAACCAACCATTTTCAAATGAGATATATCATGTTCATATCATGTTCTTTATTTAGCAGAACTTCAAGAGGGCTTTTAAAATCCAAAACTTGACTAGGCAACTGATTAATAAGATAAGCAGTTGTTAACACTCCATAAGACAAAAAATGTTTTGAAACAGTCATTTGAACCATTATTGCTCTAGTTTTCTCCAATAGGTCCTTTTCATTTAGCAACCCCATTTTGTTGGGATGCATTAACACAACTAGTTTGATGCGCTATTCCTTTAGAACAACCCAATGAAACTCCCACTAATATATGAGATTTATGAAGGTTTAATAGTATGCAACTTTACCCCTAATTATTCCTTTAGAAGTAAGAAATTAGTCATGTTATGAGATGTATATTTGTAACATCCCGTTCCCATACTAAGGGTTAGAATCCTAAAATTTGGTACATGTGAGATCAAAGAGAGATTTAGAAAATGCATTTCATGCTCATGCATAATGACAGCATAGACACACACGTGAATTGTGATTTTTGCATATGAAAATAATTGTTCATGCACTCATTTGACATTTTCCGGGTATAATTGATCTACAAATGTGATTATATTGGGAATTGTGAAATATATGTGTTAACAATTGAGTCGGAGTGTATAAGTAGTGAATTATAATTTTTGAAAAAATTTGGGAATTTTCTGGAATTTAAGGGCATTTTTGTATTAGGAAAAATACCAAGTGGCAGAACAATTGATAAATGGTGGTAGAACTAAATGTCAAATAGCAGTAGAAATTTTAATATGTGACATTAAAATTTAATGACAAGTGTCATTGAAAATTTGAGAGAAATTTGGAGACAAATAGACTGATTTCTAATAAATATGTAGTAGTGTAAGCAAGAAAGCATTAGCATTTATTCTTTTATTATTAAGTGGTGAGTGTCATGTCATGTGTCATGACACCCACCAAGCTTTTAACCTCCTTGCTTATAACTCACGATTTACCCAATTAAATGATCATTTCCTTTGTCTTTCACTTAAACAAAATACTTTCTTCTTCTTTATTCTTTCATGCTACGACACACTCACTCTCACTCTCCTTATGTTGAGCTTGTTTTATCATCCTTCACCTTAAGACTTCAACACCTTGTTACCTCCCTCATGTTGATGAAACCCACTTCTATTCCATCTTGTTCTTTCATATATATATGATAATTGTAAAAGAATTTGAGGAGCTAGGGTTTCATGGTGATTGAAGAAGCTTTGGGTAAATCAAGTAAGTATAAGCATCACTCTTCTTTAATTG
>JAOSBO010000177.1:52809-71309 GCA_027563915.1 Erythroxylum rotundifolium | reverse complement strand
ATACACTAAAATTTATTATAATAATATGTGAGTCATCTTAAAAAAGATGCACAAAGTAAATTGTAAGCTTATTTTTTTACACAAAAATGGTGGAATTTTTCGACGTAAAAAATTGTCTAAAAATGAAATTATCGACATAGAAAAGCATCTAAAAGTTTATACAAAGCGTCTAAAATAGCATTTATGTGTCTAAGAAAATCGTCAAAAATATATATTTTCGACGCATCTATATGTAAATAGATTTTCGACGCTTAGATTTTCGATGCTTAGATGCGTAAAAAATGTATGTTTTTTTTACGCATTTATGTGTAAATAGATTTTCGACCCTTAGATTTTCAACACTTAGATGCGTAAAAAATGTATGTTTGTTTTACACATCTATGTGTCTAAGAAAATTGTCGAAAATAGTTTTTATGACACTTATTTTTTTAACGCTTTATAAAGCATCTAAAATCATTTTTACGACCCAAAAAAGTGTTTAAAAATTCTATCTTTTGTGTCATTAAATTCCATATTTTGTTGTAGTGTATGACTGAAAAAATTAGTATGCAAATCAGGTCAACTATCTTCCATTTTGGTCTATACCAAATGATTGCACCTCCAATCATTACCCCAATACTCTGTATGGAATCCCCGAGTACATGAAGAAATGCTCCTTGTACATTTATGTTCCGATGCTTCTTTTCATGCTCTTCTTTATCTGGCAAAGGTTCAGTATGCTCTTCATGAGCAAGTAGGTGCTCATCCCTGAGTGGTTGTCATGATGATGTTGGGAAATCGGGTTAGAATTCGATCCTGACCGTAGCGGAATAATTACGAATTTTTTTGTAATCTTTGATTTTCCAAAAATCAAGATCGCTTTAATTCTACAAAATGATTAACACTGATTGTAATTAAGCAAAAAAAACTTAATTCGTATCTATTTCGAAGCTTGATCTTTATTTTGTCATATCTCTCGAATAGTTCCCTAAACTGATCCATTTTAACCACCGTAGCCACACAAATGTTCGACTTCTAACTATATTCACAAAATAAGTTGAGAGAACTCTGTAACATTTACAGAGAGGGTTAAGCATGAAATGCTAGCTCCTTAGAACTTAAGTTGTATCTAAAGAATAAGTTGAGAGAACACTGTAACTCTTACAGAAAGGGTTAAGCATAAAGTGCTAGCTCTATAGAGCTTAAGTGTTGAAACTAAGAATTCGTGATTTTATTGATTGATTTTTATGATTGTACAGGCACTAAATTTATAGACATATTATACAGTTGTATCCCTGGCAATTAGGGGATAATCGGTATCCCTAATTTTCAGGGATATGATTTTATCCTTATCTTGCTAACACTCCCCCTCAAGTTTGGTTGTAGTATCTCCGACACCTAACTTGCTCAAAACATCATAAAATATTCTACCTGTTACAGCCTTCGTAAGAATGTCAGCTAACTGGTCTTCCGACCGAACAAACGGAAGCGAGACAATTCCATCCTCAAGCTTCTCTTTGATGAAATGCCTGTCAACTTCAACATGCTTCGTATGATCACGTTGAACTGGATTCTCTGATATACTAACCACAGCTTTATTATCACACATCAATGGGCACGCTTGTGAAGGTGGAAAGCCTAACTCAGTTAACAATTTTTCCAACCACAGTATCTCAGTCAATCCTCGGACAAATCCCCTGAACTCAACCTCTGCACTTGACAAGGCTACTACCTTCTGCTTCTTACTCTTCCATGTGACTAAGTTACCACTAACTAAAGTGAAATATCCAGATGTAGATCGTCGATCAACAGGATTACCAGCCCAATCTGCATCTATATAGGCCTCAATCTTAAGGTGTCCATGTTTTCTGAATAAAATACCTGTGCCTGGTGACCCCTTCAAGTATCTCAGTATCCTCAACGCAGCATCCATATGGTCCTTCTGTGGATTATGCATAAACTGGCTAACTACTCTAGCTGCATATGCAACGTCGGGCCTCGTGTGGGATAAATAGATAAGTTTCCCGACCAAATGTTGGTACCTTCTTCTATCAACCGACTCCGCCCCTTCTACTATCTGCAGTCCGTGATTCAACATGTTAGGAGTATTTGTCGGCTTACAATCACGCATCCCAGTCTTAGCCAACAGATCCAGAATATATTTCTTCTAAGATATATAGATACCCTGATTAGATCGCATCACCTCAATACCCAAAAAATACTTCAGATTTCCCAAATCCTTCATTTCAAACTCCTTGAAGAGATTTGCCCGGAGTCTCGATATTTCTTCTGCATCATCCCCAGTAATGACCATATCATCCACATAAATAATTAAGCATGTGATCCTGCCATCTCTCCTCTTCAAGAACAGTGTATGGTCGGAGTTACTCTGTCTGTATCCATATTTCTTCATTGCCACAGTAAATCGCCCAAACCATGCCCTCGGAGACTGCTTCAGCCCATACAAGGCTTTCCTCAATCTACAAGCCTCGTGAGATCAGAAATTATAAGAAAAACCAGGCGGGGGTTTCATATACACCTCTTCTACAAGATCACCATGAAGGAAAGCGTTCTTAACATCAAACTGGTGAAGGGGCCAATCATAATTAGCTGCAATAGAAAACAACACCCGAATTGTATCAATCTTGGCTACTGGAGAGAAAGTTTCCGAGTAGTCAACACCGTAAGTCTGCGTGTACCCCTTCGCCACCAGTCTAGCCTTATACCGTTCAATCTATCCATTTGCTTTCCGCTTAATGGTGTAGACCCATCGACATCCCACAGGTTTCTTTCCAGCAGGTACCACATATTTTTCCCACGTGCCATTCTTCTCTAACGCATCCATCTCAACCCCCATCGCTTCTCTCCATTCTGGACTATTCATAGCTTCTTCCACTGTCCTGGGAGTATCCTCTGAATATAATGTTGCAGCAAAGGCTTTGGCAGTCTCTGTCAGGCTCCCCCTGACCAGATTTGCCACCGGATATCTACTCGAACCAGGCTCATGTTTAGGTACATATCTCTTCGAAGGTATTCCCCGTGTACTCCTAGGTGGAAGTGTATATCGAGGCGGTGATGACACAGTCTCTGCTGAGGATACAGTATCTGCAGTATCATGATTAGTAGAACCAATCGTGGGAATATATGAACTACTAACCTCAGGAATATCTGTTGAAGTAGACCGATTGGGCGTATTTGTGTCGGGGTCGGGTTGTACTCCGTCATCGAGCTCATGAGAACGATCATTCATCTGACTAGGGACCACAGACTGGTGTATAGGTGATCCAATAGTATGAAACAACCAATTCAGTGGTTCTACCTTGTTCTCCCCTTGAACAGTGGATTGGGTTGTGCTAGAATAATAGTACTCAGTTTCCAGGTAATCACAATCCATGGTGACATGAATACGACTGATTTTTGGATTATAACATCGGTAGCCTTTTTGATGAACCCCATACCTGACAAAGACACATGGTTCGAATTTAATACGTTCTGCCTTAGGAATATGTACAAAGACAGAGCACCCAAAGATACGGGGTGTGATTAGCTAAGGTTTGGATTGGGGTATGGAAGTTGAAAATTTTAGTGGGTAGGCGGTTAGTCAAATAGGTGGCTGTGGCCACTGCTTCAGGCCAAAAAGAGTTTGGGACACGGGATTCAAGCATCATAGCACGAGTAATTTCTCATAAAAAACGATTTTTGCGTTCAACTACCCCATTCTGTTGAGGAGTATTAGGATAAGAGGTTTGATGAATAAGACCTCTTTCAGAGAGAAATTTTTGCATGGATTGGTTCACAAATTCCCCCCCCCCCATTATTAGACCTAAGAATTTGAATTTGTCTTTGAAATTGGGTTCAGACCAGATGATAAAAATGAACAAATTTGTCAAAGACTTCAGACTTATTTTTAAGAAAATAAATCCAGGACATTCTGGTGCAGTCATCAATAAACAGAACAAAATATCGAAAACCATTAGATCCTAAAACTGGGGCTGGTCCCCAAACATCTAAATGTATCAAGGAAAAAGCATGCTCAACACGAGTATTATTGGATAAATATGATTGTCTATGGCTTTTTGCCAAAACACATGTATCACACTGTAAATGAGTATAGGAAAATTTAGGGAACAAACGTTTAAGATAATCGTGTGAGGGATGCCCCAAACGGCGGTGCTATAACCAACTTTGACGATCATCAGACCCAAGTGCTAACAATGCTGTGCCCTTTGGCGAGACCTCGTCAACGTAGTACAACCCATTTCTCTTAGTTCCACGCCCAATGATCTCCTTCGAACGGATATCCTGCAAAATACAAAATGTGGGATACATCAGAACAATACAGTTCAACTCCTTTGACACATGACTAACTGACAACAATTTATATGAAAGTGAAGGTACAAATAGACAATTTGACAACTTCATCGTAGGAGTCAACTCTACAGTGCCAGCCCCCTCTACCGGAGCCAGCTCGCCACTTGCAGTCTAAATGAAATTCTTTCATGGCACTATAGACTGAACAATATCCGATTTATCATATGTCATTATATCCGTCGCCCCATTCCTGTGGCTATTTGGTTCCTGAACAATATTCACACAACGATAATTATATAATTCAGCAGAAGGGTATTTTGGTAATTTCACCGAGGGACAATCTGGTAATTTCTGCTGATTACACATGTCAGATTCGGTCAAGTGAGCATTAATTTGACTTAAATCATAAAAATTATAATTAACAGGGCCTGAACTGTCAAAATCCACAACTCCAGGAGGAAAAAACTTGAAACCAGAAACTGAGGGGCCTTTTGGCAAATTAAAGGAATCTTTTCCTTTTATACCTGAATTAGGGTTATTACCCTTACTTTGTGCGGCACTTGTCTTCTCTCCTCTCCCAAACCCTAGCGTCGCCGCCCCTATGCCGCCTCCTAGGTTTTCCATTTCTGTCGCACCGGTAGCCTCCGGGTTGCTTGCGACTGCGGCAACTCCTCGCCTGGATTCTGCTTTGCCAGAATCTTGCTTCCTCTCTCGGTGTTCCTACCATTTGGGATATCCCACAAGATGATAGCAGTCCCGTTTTAAGTGCCCCTTTATCCCACAATAGTCGCATTTCTTATCAGTCTTCTTTCGGGATGATGGGTTGGTCAGATCTCCAGCCGAATCTGACCGGCGTGATCGATCGGGCATCGCACGACCCGTCTCTTGCTTCTGGTCTGTCTGGCGTGATCGATCGGGCGCCGCACGACCCGTCCCTTGCTTCTGGTCTGTCCGATACTACTCTTGCCCCTTTCCAATTAAACCGGCCCCAATATCCAATGATGGGTTGTGACTGGTTGAAGTCGCCGTTGGACCCAAGATGTTCTTCCTGGCGGCTTCCCGGCACACCGTGGCATATGACGTATCGACTAAGGGTAAAGTTGTCGACCGACGGATGTCTCGTGTGATGCTGTCAGACTCCTTTGTAAGTCCTGCCAAAAATTTGAATAATCTATGGGTTTCTTGTAATTGGTTGAACGTGTTGATGTCCGTGGGTGATTCCATCGGATTGGGCTGTCTTCTATCAATTTCCATCCACAACCCTTTGCACATACTATAATATTCTTCCAATGTAAGTTGTTCTTGCTGAATTCTATCTACCTTAGTCATAAGATCAAATATTTGAAGGCTGTCCTCCCCTGACTGATACGTTGTTACTAGCCCCTGCCATAAATCGCGGGCTGTTGGGTAATGAATGTATTGATGCACCAACGAACCATCAATTGCTTGTGTGATCCAGGAAAAAACTTGCAGGTCCCTCTGTCTCCACACCTCATACGCAACATCTGTCTGTGCAGGAGGTGGGGGCTATCCAGTGATGTGGCTGAGACGTCCGCGTCCTCCGATTGCAATTTCCAACATCCGTGCCCATAGCACATAATTATGATTGTTTAATTTGACATCAATTGTAACCGGGTGGCTATCATGATTGGTATTTGGTAGTGACTGTGGGGTATTATGTGTTTGCAGGATTTTGGCTATCTGTTGGGAAAGAATTGTGGTTGTCTCGGACAATGCCGGTGACGACGAAGATTCGTCGTCACCCATTGGCCGGAAGTTTGATCGGAGAAAGATATACTAAGAAAAGGATGACGGAGATACATAGGTCTTTGGATCGTAATTCTGCTCTGATACCATGTTGAAACTAAGAATTCGTGATTTTATTGATTGATTTTTATGATTGTACAGGCACTAAATTTATAGACATATTATACAGTTGTATCCCTGGCAATTAGGGGATAATCGGTATCCCTAATTTTCAGGGATATGATTTTATCCTTATCTTTCTAACATTAAGTCTATTTATAATAAACTTTGGACGTTTTAGTAATTTAATTAAAATTAACTAATTTCAATTAAACTTTAATTAGAATTACAAATAATTCTAATTAAATACTATTTATGCCTATGTAAGATTTAATACCTCATATTGATCCTCATTTATTAAATATCTCATATTTAATCATAAAGTTTCTCAAACTTTACAATCAAATCTAACTTAATTAAATTAACTTTGTTCTCTTCAACCCATTCTATATGCGAGACCCATTATGCTCTCAAATATATTGACAATGATTATAAATTCTAATAATTAGAATTAGATAATTAAAACTCCTTTTAATTTATCTTTAATTCTCTAATTAAATAATTTAAATCATAGATCAAGATTGACATATAGCAACACGTCATGATCACCTAAATATTTAGGAATGTCAAAGTGGTTTTAATTAACCTTTCCGTTCATTATTTTTCCATATAATTTAATCATTTCATTAGACATAAAGCATGAAATTAATGTGTGGTCTATTTTGAATCTAATCATATTAGTTCTCCACCATTAGCTATTGATTCAATTAATGATATTTGTAAACTATTTACAAAATATTATTCTACTTTGGCCAAGGATTTCCTTAATCAATACTAATCGAGAACAACGAAACATTCTCCCTAATTACTTTAGGGTGATGAATCATATTTGATCACACAACTACCTCTATATAATTCATGCTACATCTAATGACTATAATTAAACGACTCATGATTAAATAGATAATAAGTTGTATCAAAACATAGCAATCCCCATACAAGATAACTTTGATAGTCTCAAGTCAAAGGATTACTTATACAATCATCATAATGAAAATCCCATAGGCATACATGCAATGTTCCAAATGGATTTTTCATATTAGGTATGTTTAGTGAACTTGTTCTCTAACAAGCACCCACATGTTTGTTTAAGTATCTCTATACTTTATCCTATGAGATCGATTACTTCCTTCATAAGGAAAAACACAGCGTAGGCTAGTCTTTTGACATTCTATTAATGTCCAATCTTAATAGAACAATGATTAGGAACATTTAGGAATAATACATAAATATAATATGAATCTCATAATTGTAATCTTATTATAATTTCATTTACGATGTATAATTATTCCATGAAATTTATTATAGGAGCCTGCTAAAGAATAAGTCCAGTCAAAAACAATTTTAAAACAAAAGGTGCCTGTTAAAATAAAAGGATCCTTTATTCATTTGAAAACAAAAGGAGCCTAATATAACATTGAAGAAGCCTCTTGCTAAAATGAAAACACATACAATATAATGTAGAAATATAAAAGTTAAGAGAAGAGGGAGAAGAACATAGTCGATTTATACTGACTAGGCTTATAACCTAAGTATACATCTAGTCCCCAAGAATCCAACTTAAGTATTTCACTATAAAAACAACCAGTAATTTGACGAGCCTCTCCAAGCTCACAAGTTAATACTTTTTAAGGTTCTCGAACCTTTCAAACTAGTAGTGTTTAGCTAGTCTCTACAAGCTCTCAACATAAAATGAAGTTTGCTCAATATGAGCTACACTGATCTCTCTCAAAAATATTTTCACTTTTCTAAAGCACAAGAGATTTTACAATGATATCACTTTCAAAAGAATTGATGTTATAGCTATATTTTAAAAGTTTGATCTATATTCTCAAAAGCGGTGGCTCTTCCTTAAGTACACTTTTCTTTCAACAAGTCGTTACTTAACTTGTATCCTTAGTCAACTGGATGGATTTAATTCTGAATAACTTTGATGTCATCTTTGTCAAAAATCTTCCAGTAATCACGTGGCTAATATATGACCCTCATAATAACTAAGATCCTTTCGGATAAACCATTTTTTAATAAGGTAAGTTCATAAAGAAGGTTCTTGCAAAAAGGAAAGCAATTATTCCATGATTTTATTTCCTTTTAAGAATGATGTCGTTGTTTATATCTAAGGAAATAAATCCAATTTGAATTTTGAAAATATTATAAAGTTATCATCAAAATTGTTTAAAAAAAACCTCGAGCTAACACTTAAGAGTTCTATTCGAACAAAATTGGAAGCCCAAGGACAACAAACATTGACACAACTTGCAAATTCTTGATAAACATAGACATTGAAGTTGGAATCAATTCAATCATTTATTGTGGTTTAAGAAACGAAAATGAAAAAATCGTTTGATTGTAGCGATTTCCAATTATCTTAGGCTTATTTTATGGAACAATAACTCCTCAGCATGAAATTTCAGCTTTGAGCAATATGACAATAGGCAAAAGGGACTCTAAAATTTAGAAAACATTAAAATTATACCCCATTATAATAGAAAATTTATCCCGTCTGTTAAGTGTTAGGTGATTGATGATCTGACAATTTTTTCTGCATTTTTGTGGGCTCCAAGTATCACGTCATTTCCAACATGACAAAGAGGGAACCACTTTTTAAAAAATTAACAATACAGTCACTTTTAACTCTAAGTTTTACACCATTCAATAAGTTTAACCCTAACATTTCAAAGAGAACACTTAAGACCTTAACTTTTAGAAAATGTTAAATTTTAGTCATTGTTGTTGTTGTTATCATTGTCATCATTATGATGATTATTAAAAGAACTCATCATTATGATGATTATTAGAAGAAGAATATTAGTAATTTTTATTTTATTAATTTACATATACCATCAAAAATAATTTTTATTAACTAAGTTTCTTTTGTCAAAAGTGGAGTTATGAGAGAATTTGATATGAAGCTTGAACTAAGATAATTATAACTTGTTATGCATAAATATAAGTGAAAGATAGAAACTTTAATTTAATATTTGCTAGTTTTATTTTTTATATAAATATGAACGAATATCTAAATTGCTAAATATTTTATTAGCATGTTATAATGAAAAAATAATTGTTATTAAAATAATTTGTATTGGTAAGAAATTAAATTTATTTTAAACTTGACTAAATTCAAGTATTTCAATTTTTCTGCATTGCAATTCCATTATAAAGTTGGTATAAAAAGCAAATAAAATAAAATAATTAAAAAAGTGTCAGGTTAGCAATATGATCAAGCCATTAGTAATTCCGTTATAATGAGGTTAAATTTTAACGTTTTGTAGAAATTGAAGTCTTAAGTGTTCTCTCTAAAATGTTAAAGTTCAACTTATAGAATGGTGTAAAAATTAGGGTCAAAATTCACCATTTTGTCAAATATTTAAAAAAAGCAGGACTCACATTGCCACGTTAGCAATGACGTGACATTTAGAGCTCACAAAAATAAAAGATATTAAAAATATTGTCAGGTTAGCGCAGACTTAGTACCTAACAGATAAGGTTAAAATTTATGTTTACGGTGAGATCCAATTTTAACGTTTTCTAAATATTAGAGTTATAATTGTTCTCTCTATAATGTTATGGCTAAACTTGTCAATAAGTGAAAAACTTAAAGTTAAAAGTGACACTTTTGCCTTTAAAATATCTTAGCCTGCGTTTGTTTCGGCTTTTGAAAGGGGTAAAAGCACTTTTTTTAACAGCAAAAGCTGTTTTAAGAGAATTACGGGTGTTTGGCTGTCAAATAGAGAAGTACTTTTCCATAAAAATCACTTTTTGAAAACGCGGAAATGAAGCTTTTTGAGAAGCCTAAATTTGTAGCTTTTTTAGGCAGAGCTTATTCGGGAAGCTCAATGTCCGTCACTTACGCAAATAACATCAGGTTCGTTTTTGTTATTTGCTCATCAAAGTTTATCATCTTTCTTTCTTGTTTTATTTTATTTCTTTTTCTCTGTTCTGTGTCAGCTCTTATTTGCTTTCCTCATTACATGACAACTTGTTACTGGTGGTCGTTCTCACGACCTTGGATGGATTAAAGGTAATCCTTTAAGTTTTAGATTTATAATATTCTAATGTTACTTGATAGTCTTATGATGCAAATCTTTTTGTATTACGATAAAATGCATAGTTTATTATGTATTTAACTATTTACTCAGCTTGAATATTTATTTTGAGATTATAATATTATTTTAATTTTTACATGTTTTAATATTTATTTTTCAAATTAATTTTATTTCCTACAAGAAAATGAAACATCTCTTTAAATAATTTCCTACAAGATGGTTACACAAGAAATAAGTAACCATAAATATAATATATTGTACTTTACATATTGTTTAGTATACTTTAAATATTATTTATATGCATAAATTATTTTATTACAAAATAAAATATAGTTAAAATTATCAAAAGTGCTTTTTATTTTTATGTTGCCAAACAGTCTACTGTATGAAGCTCTTTTTAAAAAGCTATTTTTTTAATTGACAGCCAAACAGTCTACTGCTTTTTAGAAAAGCTCTTCTTAGAAAAGCTCTACTGACAAAAGCTCTACTGATAAAAGCTCTACTGATATAAGCTCATCCAAACGGGCACTAAGAGACAAACAAACAAAAGCTCTTACCTTTGTCCATATTTCCAATCCCTTTGCACCCCATCATTCCCTTTTTTAACCACTCTATTTCTCCTTCAGTCTTCTCTCTCAATCTGTCTATAGAGGGATTCTAAACAAAAGTATGAGAATGCTAAATTCCTGAAACTTTCCAATGCGGAGAAATGTTTAACTTCAAAGTGCAAATCAAGAAGAAAACGAAGCATCTCACTATTATCTTTGGGAATAAATCACCTCTTCCCTACCAGATCTAACTTCTTGTTAAATCCATAACAATTATGATTTCCCTTTCGTGAATCGAAGATTAAAGGAACTAAACCTAAAACCAGAATAAACAGACGACCAACAAGAACACAAAGTTTCACTCGATACCAGACTAGACTTACTGATCATCAAGAGAAAAATGAATACTCAACAACAAAATCACTAAAATCAAATGAAAACAATGAGTGATTAGGAATCAATTCAGGAAAAGATGAGAGAGAAAACCAAACCCCAATAGCGACTTCTTTGAAATGAAAGCAAAATCCGACCTCAAACCCAAGGAACGTCTCTGGGAGGTGGCTTGCATTGTAGGTGTTGTTAATCAAAGCTGCTACTGATAAAACACTTATCGCTTTCTTCACTTTCTTCTTCAGATGCCGCATAGAGAAACATGTATGAGAGGCCAAGCTTCTTTTTCTTCTTCTTCGTCTCGTCAGCATCGCTGGAACGGGAAGCAGCAGAGGATAAATCCAATTAAGGGGGTAAAATGTTGATGGTTATCAACAATGAAGAAGCGAATATAATATCTATAGGGGATGTATGCTTTAAATCTCACTGCAAGGTTTATTTTAGTTTTATACGACACATTTTATATTTGATCTTTGTATCAACTTTTTAACAAAGAAAGTTATCGTTTTGTAATTAATGCTTCTTTTATACAGTTGTTATTTAATACATAACATATTGATACAACTTTCTTGTCATATAGTTTATATAGAATATGTCTTACTCGAATTAGATATATACTTCTTTGTATCTTACCGAACAAGTCATCAAAAAGGACAACCCTAGTAAAGGATAAGTCATACATTTTGTGGCATAAAAGTTAAGCCACATTTCTAGAGTTGGCGTTAAGAGATTTCTTAAGAATAACATTACCATAACTCTAGATTTGATGATTTGGAAACATGTATTGACTATATTGTAGGGGTAAGTTGACTAAAATAAGGAAATAGGGGTCAACTTGTGCTTCTGGCTTGTTGGTTCTGATACCTATGGATATCAGTAGACCTTTTATAGTTGCATTGTGCAATTCAATATATGTTATGACATTTGTTAATGATTATTCTCGTTACAGTTTATGTGTTCTTACTTAAGGAAAAGTCTGAAGTTCTTGATGATGAGTTCAAGATCTTTAAGACTGAAGGTTGAGAACCAATTGGAAAAACGTCAAGATAGTCAGATTTGAAAGTGGAGGAGAATATTATGACAAACATGGCATTTTTGGACATGAAAGGTTCGTTTTCCAAATATATGGAATTGGTTAAAATGGTGACTTAGTTCACTATACTAAATAGTCCTGAGCAAAATGGTGTGTTACCAAAAGGCATAACTGGACCCTCAATTACATGATAAAGTCAATACAAAATAGGACTAATCTACCTAATTATTGAGAAATGGCGAAACTCAGCCTTGTATACATTCGTGTATGAGACTGCCATACTAAGGTGTAATAGTATAATCCTTATGAAAATAAATTACAAGCTCATTCCATTCATTATTATTTAGTAGGATACCTTGACCACTCTAAAGGCTACAAATTTTGCTGTAGAGGAGGGGCCACAATAGTGGAATCACAAATAGCTAAATTTCTAAAATACGATGTCTATAATGAGGGTGGGCCCACTCACCCTTCAGATTATAGTAAAATGAATACTGCAGTTATATCTTATTCGCACCATATGTTTAGGTTCAGTAGATCTAAGTCTAAATATCATTTCTATACGGGAACAGGAACCAGATCCACTAGAGTGAGACAACCTATTATCCGACCTGATTACATGGTCTATTTAAGTGAACAAAACTATGATATAAGAGATGTTATGGATCTAGTCACTTTTACAGAAGTTATTTCTAGATCTTATGCATATTTATTGTGGGATGCAATAAATGATTAGATGTAATCCCGGAAGCATTGTAAGATTTAAGAGTTAGCTGCTTTGCCTTAATATTACAAACCCTTCAGTTGTAAATGAGTTTAAAAGACCAAAAAAGGATTTCAAGATAAAGTTCAACGGTTTAGGTTAGCTCAATTACCACAGGGTTTACTCAGAGAGAGAGGTTTGTCTTTAAATGTTACCTTCTCTCTTATATTCTCGAAGGATGCATTTTGAGTTATTATGGCTATTATAGTTCATAATTATATAAAGTAACATCATATGGCTGTCAAAACCACTTCTTGAATAAAGAGATTTACTAAGAGGTCTATATGATACAACATAAAGGATTTCAGGATCCAGATAGAATTGACATGATTTGCACATTAAGTAGATCAATATATGGTTTACATCAAATCTCCCGAAATTGGTACCTTATATTTAATGAGGTTTTGACCTTTTATGGCTTCATAGAGAATAAAGTTAAAAGATGCTTTTACTACAAGGTCAGGGGGAGCAAAGTTACCTTCCTATTATTACATGGGGATGATATATAGATCACATCGAATGACTTGACCATATTGCATGAGGTTAAAAAACTTTTGGCCAAGCATTTTCAATAGGAAGGACCTTGGTCAAGCATTTTTTGTGCTAGGTATGTAGGTTTACTAAGATAGATCTCAACACTCATTAGGCCTCTCAAAGAGTGTATACATTGAGTGAGTGTTACAAAGGTTTAATATGGTTGACTATAAACCTATTGTAGCACTAAGCTCTCATGGTGGGAGGTTATCATTAGCATAGTGTTCAGAGAATAAAGTAAAGAGACAGGCTATAAGGAATGCTCCTTGTATTCACTATTGGACTCCTGGGTCAATATCTAGCTAACCCAAGTATAGACCATTCGAATGCAGTCAAGCAAGTGTTGAGATACTTAAAAGGAACTAAGGATTATATGTTGACATATAGAAATGTCAACAGTCTAAACCCTATAGGGAATCCACATTCAAATTTTAGCTATGTGTCTAGAAGATAGGAAGTCCATATCAGTATAGAGCTTAAGTTTGCAGATGGTACAATGTCGTGAAAGAGTGTCAAGTAAACATAGGTGGCTTCCTCGACTATGCATGGAGAGTGCATGCTATGGGGCTACTTTAGAGGCAATTTGGCTTAGAAACTTGATTTATGAGTTATCTGTGATTGATTCAGTGGCTAGACCCATTCGAAGGTATTGTGATAATCTTATTATTGTGTTGTTTGGAAACAATAATGAAAACATCATAAGGTCTTAGCATTTGAAGGTTAAACCATAAAAAAGTTGATACAGAAAAGGTGACATTAAGGTGGATCATTTGAGGACTGAGGAAATGTTAACTGATCCTTTAACTAAAAGACTTTGCCCACTTGTGTTTGAAAGACAAGTATAAAGTATAGATGTTTTGACGTCCTTAGACACTATTAGTTAGGGATTGCTATTTTTTCTTCATACATATTTATACATTTATACATTTTGATGTATTATGACAATATGGTGGTTCATCAATAAAGACGATCATTATTATCATTAGTACTACTTGTTATTATACATAGTCATAATATATATATGAAAGTATTAAGATTCTTGTCGATTTTAAGCATGTTACAGGTTATTAGGCATATATATAGATTGACCTTGAGCCTATGTCATTAAGACATACACAGTTTAATAAGGATATCCATGGTTTTTAATATGACATAGGGGGATATAAGCAATCCCATAAAGGTTCTCTAATGCAACTCAACATTCAATTAGAGAACATAAAGGTTTTCTCTAATATAGTTTTGCATTCGATGAGAGAAAACATGATTTCTTTGATGTAGTTTAGCATAAAGTTTAGAGAAATCGAGACTTACAAACAAAAAGATGATATATATCTACATGTATCATCTGAATTTTCCACACTCCATTTTCTCGTTCATGTTAGTGAGGCATTAGATATTCATGATTATATAAGACCTGTGTCACACATGAAATATGTGTTTTGTATTTTTTGGTATCGAAAGTCTTGCGGGATGGGATGATGAACTTTTGTTATCTTTGGATCAAATGTTTTGTTTTTATACTTGATCGATCAATACAGTTTCGTGACTTAACTAAATTTATAAATTGGTTTTAAACTTGAGTCAATAATGCAATTAATTATTGTCCAAGAGGGAAAATGTTTGAAATTTACCCAATTATAGTGGACAACAATTAATTGTTATTTTTGGTTTTTCAATAACTTATTGGTTAAGTTACATAATTTGATATGGATAAAGAAAATAAAGTGGCACAATAAATGATTTGGATTAATGGTCTAAGAAGAAAATAGACTCCGATCAGTATGGACCAAACACATATTGAGCCTGTGATGGGGAGGCTCAATATAGATACTATATAAAGAAGGTTATGGTCTCCTATAGCTGGCGTAGCAAATCATGAACATAAGGATAATCTGACCCATTTAAAGGTTCACGTATACAAAAAGCTACAAAAAAGCTTTAACACATCCCAATGAGCAGATCCTATGAAGGTGGTCATGGATTTGCGCTCATTTCAGCCTCAGAAAAATGGTTTGAAATCATGGAACTGAAATCAAGTATTTTTTTCATTTTTTCATTTATTTCCCTTTCATGTTCAATTTGAGACACGCATTAAGGACTTTTTTGTGGTGTTCTCATAAGTTTATTTCGAAACAGCTAGACTATCACATAAAACAAAAAAAATAGAGGCTTGAATCTTGTGCAAGATAAAGAAGAAGAAAAGGTTAAAAAATTATTGCATAAAGCACTTTCCTCCATGGGAAGGTTTGTTATATGTTTGATATGGTAAGTATAAGGAAAAATCACATAATATTAACTATTGACTTTTACTTCTATTTCATATCAACTTTCATCATTTTGCAATTTCCTATACAAATTCTTTATTTTATTAATCTTGTCCTAACCTTTGAGAATTTATATCGTAAGGATACAAAGATATATTTCACGAAAAATGAGATTTATACGCACCTAATTAAACTTGATTTCTAATGTTATGCTAGACATTCTCAAAAGAAGGAGGTAAAAATATAAACTTAGTGACAACCTTTAAAATGTTTCATTGAGAACTACAATTAGAAAATTAAATCTAATCATAAATTAAAACCTTCATTTGTGGAGGCCTTGAGCAGGGATCACAATTGAACAACCCCCTACAGAAAAATTAAGAAAATCCAGACATTAGGATAAAATGCAAAGTCCAAGTCATTATTGAATAATTTTTAATCACAAATTACAAATGTAGAAATCAAGATTAATTTAGTAAGAGAACAAAGGTGACCTTGAATATTTATTAAGAATGTCCACAAAATGTATAAGCCGCAAATACTAAATGCTGGCAAAGTTAATTATAACCTAAATTGAGAACTAGTAAGGTTAAAGAGGAAGAAACCAGATAACGTGTGAACAAGTAGATGATCATGAAAAGGGAAACTTCAAAAAAGGACAAAGCACAAAGAAAATGTCACTAAAGAAGACAAAAGAGGCAAAGAAGTCGTCGAAAGATTGCTACAATCATAAAAGAAGAGATGCCAATGAAGGATAATAGTGAAATAAGAACAGAGCCATGAAGAAAGACGAAGATTTAAGGTTTGGGTTGATAGTGAAACTTAGGGATTATTAGGTTAGGAATCTCTAAGGCAAAAAAATTTAGTTGTTTTAAATTTTTAAAAAAATTAATTAAGATAATAATTTTATTAATTATAATATTTTAAGTTTTTTAAATATAAAACTAGGTCCTATAGTGCCATGTGGTGCACATGAGGCATTATGAACCCATTTTAAAACGAAAATATTATTATTTTGTAACGTCAACAATGACATGGTAAATGACTGCTGACATCAATTATCTGCTATAATTTCCATCCATATTGGATTAAGTTTGAATAGTTATAAAACGTTAGGGTTTAAAGGGTGCTTGGTTCACATGGGGCGATGGTAATAAGATTTATATTGAATATAGTGAGAAATGAGAATAGATATAATTATTATAATTATGATAACTGGTTAGGATGAAGGAATGATTATCATTACTATTGATAGTGATTGGTTTGTTAAAAATTTTGAGAAATAAAAATTTGTTAAATTTTTGTTTTACGTCAAATTTTAATATATTTTAATTAATTATATTTAATTTATGCACCCATTTATGATGATAAAATATTAAAAATCAAGTATATTGCAGTATTTCCTTTCTTATAGTTCTTAAAGAAGATATTGCTCTAGCATTTGCTTGCATCAACATATCATCAACTACATAATGTCCTTAAAATACAGTTTAATCATGTTTTGTAATCTAATTAAATGTAAAATAAAATGGAATGTGAAAAAACAACAATTCTAAAAAAAAGAATTCAAATTTTTGATAAAATAATTAATAATTCAAAATTTTGAATTATTTTCACTATTTTACAATAAATTATTATATATAGATAATTATTATATGTAGAAATAATTAGGAAAAACAGAACAGAAGTGTCAAGCCATTGTTACTGATATATATATTATATATAGTAATATACATAAATAATTAGGAAAAAAAAGAAAAGAAATGTCATGCTAGTGATGGTTCCTATCACACACGTGACACTTTTTTTTTTTTTACAAGAATGGCTGCCATTTTTCTCATAATCAAGGAGTATGGAGTAATGTCTAAAACTTATATATGGAAATATTGTTCATCCAATGGTAATATATTACCAAGCAGTTGCTTTTCATTCCTTACCAATTATTTTCTTTCCAAGCTCATTAACCAAGCAACCCTTAATTTGAACATAATGAAACATAAAAAACCTAACTTATATTTAACTGTAAATGTTAAAGTTATTTTTTGCCCTTTTTGCCAAAATATTATTTGTAAGAACGACAAGTTGATAAGAAAAACTTAGATTCCTTAATAAAAAAATTAGATCCTAAAAACCATACATAATAATTCTACCATGTTTAAAAATCACATTGAGAAAATTAATTTTATAACATAATCATAAACCATAAACTTACCAAGCATATTTGACATAACTTTAAAACAAAACAGTAAATAAATTTATTATCCAATTTTGTCTGAAAGTACACACAACAGGCTTGCTAGGCTAGTTGCTTAATTAATTATTTGCAAATTAAGCAAGTAGGAATGTCAATGGGCCAGCTCGGCCCTGGCCCATTAAGAAAAATATTCGTGCGGGCCTAGCCCACGGCTTGGGAGGGCTAGAAATGGTCCGATCCATGCGGGCCAATACTGGTGTCCGGGCCACGGGCCACCCGTCGGGCCTGAGTCGGCACTGACATTTAATATATTTTAAAAAATTTTAAGACAATTTTAAAAATTTGTAATTGTATTTTTAAAATTTCATAAATTATAAATTATAATATAATCATTTATAGTAAAATATAAGATAAAATTACCCATAAATTATACAAAAATATTTATATACAAAATAAAATACAAACCAATTTATATTTATTTAAAATATATAGCAATGATAATGTTGTCGTAATTATTCTCTTTCTTTGTAAACAAGTCAATTTAAACTTTTTATTTGATTTTTCATATT
>JAOSBO010000173.1:0-10112 GCA_027563915.1 Erythroxylum rotundifolium | reverse complement strand
CAAATCATATAAAGATTAAATAAACAATATCTAGGTAATGAATCCTTTTAAGATTTCTTAAGCTTTTAACCCTTTATTATACAATTTAATTAAAGATCATTGGCCCATGGAAATTCCTATTATATGTTAATATCTTTCTCAAGATTACCAACACATAATACTAGGTTCACTAACTGAAATATCCTTGTAGTTGACACCTAAGATTGCTTTAATCAATTTGTTAATTTCAATTTTAAGTTTGACCCTATTTTGAAAGATTTATGTCAACCTATCTCTAAATTTGTATGCAACTCCTTTCATTTATGCCAGATATATTCATACAATATATTTTTGAATCTCAATTATTTGAAATCATATATGAAATAATATCTTAGAAATATTAATTCAATATATAATAGAAACACACAATTAAATCTAATAAATCGAAATCAAATTGCATTAAATAAAGAATTAAATCATAAAACTCATCCTAATTTTCATCTTACTTAAGCACTAAACAAATTAAACTTATAAAATCACAAAACATGTCCAAGGATTAAGAAGAACTAAAAATAAGAGAATTCGTTATATATCCCCTTTCTCTAATAATATTCACAGAAATTTTGATGAAAATATGCTATTTATTTGGATCTCAAAGTCATTTTCACTTTCTACTTCTCTAAAGTACAAAAATGTGTTTAAAAGTCAAACTCCTTTAATGGCCCTTCCTATTTGCCTTTTACACTTTGAAATTAAGGTTTCTTCACTATAGACAGTCACCCACTTAAGCATTTGTTTGTCCTTAAGCAAGTCATAATCAAAATCACTAAACTTAAAGACATCCTTCCCTTTTTAATCTCATCCTATCCATTCACACCTTAAATTATGATATCTTACTAATTAAATTGTCATATAATTAAAATATAGTAATCTTATAACAAACATCCATAAACCTATACCAATAGCATTCAAATTGATAATCTTTTAGAAGCACAAAATTCCATAACATAAAAAAGATTCACTCAAGTTGCTCAAAGTGTTTATCTTCTCTACTTATAAGTGAATTAGAAGAAAAATTAAAATGTCTTTTAAATAAGGTATGATGAGGCTTAAGTAAAAGTATGACAAGGATAATTAAAAAGATTAAAAAAAGGTAAAGGAAATTTACATAAATTAGACTACAAAAAAATTGGTTCTTTGCAACATAGGCCCTTTAAGTAAAGCTTTTAATTGGTACAACATAATTCTTTTTGCTCTAAAAAAATTCACAACTTTTATTTCTTTTTTCTTTTTTTTCAATTGATATGTTTGTAATAAAAAAATTCAAAGTAAAACTTTAAACAACTTAGAGAGAACATAAAATTGTAACAACAATATATTTGAGAAGAAACAAATTCAATGATTAAAATGCACCAACAATCGTAAGCACAATGGGCCTTCTCTTAAAAATTCTTCAATATAATCTAAGTTTTTTGTAATCAAGTAAATTCATATCCTTCAAGATTCAAAAATAAATGAAAATTTTTCAATAAAAATAGGGTAATTGGCTTTCAATATGGTTATTATAAATTAAAGAAAAGGATAAATATCAAATTTGGTTCCACATAAGGGATAAAATAAGGTAGGTAGTAATCAAAGAAAAGTAGGCTAAAATAGTTGGCTAATCTAGGTGCCTTTATCATTTTAATTCCTGTAATCTAACAATGTGATCTCAATATGAATAATAAAAACAAGTTCTATAATAATCCAACTATACATGATAAACACATAATAAAGAATAATAAAACATAATATAATGATGCATTACTCTTAAGTTCAAAGGCTTATATTTAGGCTTAATTTTTGTAAATAATATGCAATTTTATTCGAATCAACTATCTCAGTGATTACTAAAAACATAGCTTATAAAAGAAAGTGTATTCCAACCTTCATCCTTTTGCACACTAACTCCACTTAATAATAAAAAATAATCTAAAATGTTTTAGTTAGAGTTTAACTAGACTGGGTTTTTAAATAATAAGAATGAATAATGAAGATTATAAAAACTTATATGATTGAACTAAATTTGAAAATTTTCTTCAAAATTTTTGTTCTACTCTTTTTCTACACTTAAAGATGTACACAGTTCCCAATGTACACAATAAAAGCATGTAAAAATATAAGATCAAAAAAAGCAAAGTTAGAAAGGAATATTAGTGTGGTACTTTCCTAAACAATAATTTATATAACTCTAAACTTGTCATAATTTCTATCCCAAATTAAGTATATCCTTATGAAAGAAAAATAAACAGAGAAAAAAATAAAATGAAAAATAAATAATAAATAACGATAGAATGAAAATAAAAGGTAATAACAATACAAAATAAGAGTTTGGCATGGTTAACTCCTTGCTAACTATTAAGACAAAATAAAATAATAAATAATAATACACCAAAAATTAAAAAATTAAAATAAAAGAAATAAAATAAACTTTATAGAGCATCTTGGTCCATCTTTATATCCATCAGTCCTTTAGTGTATTAGAAATGTCCATTGAATGGGTATCCTCGGGTGCTACCTTTATAGTAGCATAAGCATCCAACTACCGTGGTGTTGATGAAGACATGATAGCTCTAGTCAATGAAGGTGGTATCATGACTCTTAGGTTCATATCATCCTAACCAACACCTCCTCCATCCATTTTTCTTATGCCATATGCTCCATCAACTCATATTGTCCATTTGAATAATGTGCTAAACTTTTAAGATCTGCCCCTTGTATTTCTTCAATTCGACATTCTTTAATTGATCCCAATCTGGAGGTGTCGACGAACTCCTAGACGAGCTCATACTTTTTAAGGAATCATCTTAGTTCTTGGCTTCTAATGTTGGCTACTGAGGTGAGTCTGGTCTCAGTTCATGCTCTTATTTATTATGTGATCCCCTTATTCTCTAGCAAGTTCCTACTCATTTTAAGCTCCAACTAATCTATAAATATCACTTGTTGGTCCCCACCTCCGAGTCACCAAATCCATTCTCTTCATTATATCTAGATTCAAAGATTCCATGGAGTCGCGTAGTCTCATTAGTGGTAATTTGCCAAAGACTCCCATCCTCCTAGACAAATGAGTCATATAAGACCCATTGCAAATTGTTCACACCTTCTTATCCTCACATTAAAGCCTAAAATGGTTAGCCAATATATGTCCCAGATGAATAGTCATTTGTTGTCTCATATGTCATATATAAAATATATCTACAATCCTCACAACTCCAAAGCTATCACTTCTCCCATTTAGTGTGTGACAAAGTATAGAGTGAATGTACTAAGCATATGGTGCCTCAATTTAGACACCTTATAATTGTTGGGATCATAATTCTCTTTACTACTTATACTGCTCTAATAGTGTCTAGCCTTAATCCCATATGGAAAATCCAGTTGAAGATCTAAATAATCATGATTTACCATAAATTTCTAATTATAAAGGCCTATCATCATAGAAAACTTAGTAAACCTCATTCACATCTCTCAAATAACATCTTAAACAGAATGGTGTTTGGTAGGTTCCAACTGAAGTGGTGCTTTTCAAAAAAGAAAATGATGCAGAACTCTGAATATGTAAAATGAAAAAGAATCTATATGAATACTAAATGAACAATTAAGACCTAAATAATGAAAAACAACAAAAGGGATAAAATTAAATAAATAAGAACAGTCTAATTGAAAGAAACACAACAATTTATGCTGGACCACATTTCCGAAGCCGAACTATCTGAATGTCATAAAATGTGAGCTTGTGTAATTCCTTGTAGGGTTATTTCCATGAACTCTCATTGGCCATCATCAGTTCGTCTTCATTCTTATAACATCCCAAAAGTTCCCTATTATACAGATCAAGATATGCTTAAAAGCCAAAGTATTCTCATAACTAAGTCATGCTTCTCCAATCGATTCCCTCACTTTCCTTCCATTAATCTTTTTCAAAACAACATCAAAGGCTATCAATTTTTTTTTAGGGATAGAAAAATGTGTTAAGAATCTATTGGTTCAATAATCACTTCATTAGGAGGTCAGACGATGAAGTTATGGCCAAAAGAGTCAACCCCGATTATGTCCTCAATCATATTATACCTACCTCAGGACAATTGGCAGAACTTTCACTAAAGATATCAGATTGGGGTTATTTTAGGACGGTTTTGAAAAGAACGTCAAGATCTACAACTTTTGTGAGGACCTCAGAGAAAATTTTTCCACTTAAAGGGTCAAAATCGCTTCGTCTTGCGCTTCATCTAATGCTTCATCTGGTGCTTCGTCTAGTGACCATATCTTTTGCATCTGAAGTCCAAAATTTTCAAAATTTATATCGTTAGAAAGCTAACAAAAATATATAAAACTTTCAAGAAGACTAATTTCTCTAATTCAACCTATATCGATACAGATTTGCCCTAGAATTTGCTTCATCTTACACCTTCGTTTCGTCTAGTACCTACGTTTTGTCTGGTACCTATATATCGTCTTAACACCATATCTTTTGTATCCGAAGGCCAAAAATTCCAAACTTTATATCGTTTGAAAGATAAGAAAATGATCTACAAGTTTTATGCAGATCATTTAGCCTAATTCTTCCTATATCAATAAATATTTTGCACGAGAAATCAGAACACAAAATTTTGCCCTCATCAATGCTTGAAAAAGCAATGTGCAAACTTTGAGAGTCATGAGTAAAATCACAATTATATTTCATTATGATCAAAATATAAGAGTTTTACAAAGATTTAATGGGAATTTCAAGCCACACTACATCATAGTCTAAAAATACATAATTTACACAAAATAGAATTGCTCAAAATGTAAGCCTTGTTTTACCAAAACTAACTTAAAATAAAAAATAAGCATAATCTGGAGCAATTCCCTTATGCTCGATCTCTATCTCATCACCTGATGATGGGACAGAATGGGGAGTGAGCTTAAAGCTCACGGCTAACAAATTTATAATCAGTAACAAGCAAAACCATTGTAAAAATCCACAATGCATCCTTAAAAAAAATTTTCAATTTCTCAATTTATCAGACACTTTATAAGCAACCCAAATCATGCACTCAATAAACTTGTCAACACATAAGCACATCAAAATGATTTGGGAGGTCCATAAACAAAGCGAGTTAACACATTCTCATGAAATGGTCCTATTTAGTCGTGAACAGAACGAGCTAACACAATCCTCCATCGTGGTTTTGCGTAGTTGTAAACATGAGGGAGACCCTGAAGGAGCTCCATGCCACTTGCTGGCAGGCTAGAGAAGCCTTTGGTCAAAGTGCATTTGACATAAAAAATGGACCAAACCAAACCCACATAACATGTATCTCATAACTTATAAACTTGTTTCCCAAAAGGCACTTTTTTCGAAAAAGTGGTTTCATAAGCATAGTATTATTTCTTTTTAAAAAAAAACATTTTCGCATTCTTTTCATAAATCATCAACACAATATTCACATACCAAACACATAGCACTTTCTCAAAGCATTCAAAGAGCAATAAATGTACATTTATAATACAATTGAAAAATATTTACTTTCTTGATTTGGAAGAAACATTAATGGCTTATTATTTAATTATAAAAATGTAACCCGCCTTGAATTCCTTGTTTAACAATTGCTCAAAGATGCCTCTCTTCTTGCTCCTCTTGCCTCCCCTCTTGATTTCTTTCAATATTGGCAAAAATCTCACTTCAATAGGACTTCCAATTGAGAACTCAAAGAAATATATACACTAAAATTGATCCTAGGATTCTTAAACCCATGCAATTCTTAAACTTTACGAACCAAAACTCTTCCAAAAATCCAAAAGTTTAACATTGGGCTTACCTTAAATCTTCACCAAACAAAGAGATGTTTGGCTCAAATGGAAGCTCTTCTCTTCCTCTTTCTTTTTCTCTTCTTGAACACCCTCAAAATCACTCTTAAAAGCTAAGAAAAGATGAAACCCTAACTTGCTTCTTCCTTTTCTCTCTAATGGCTAAAACTCTCTCACTTCTCTTCTCTTTCACGTTTTTTTTTCTTCTTCTTTCTCTTCAAATCACGTTTTTGTTCATTTAAAGCACAAGACAAACTTTTCCCTCTTCCAATTCTACTCTTGAAGAGTCCAAAAAGTCCATTTTACCCTTCCTTGTAAGCTTTTGTTCTTTTAACCTTAAATGATCTTCCAAAATACCATTTACTCTTCTTACTACTTTTTTTTTATGGTAATCAGCAAATGCGTTCAAACAAAATGTCAGGTTACATCCAGTAAGCAGCTATCGAAATCAACTAAGCCTTGTAGACCCTCAGGGGGAGTAATGTAGGTAACCAAAGGTTCCATACAACATAAACCACATTTTGCTAAGTAATCAGCACAATAATTAGCCTCACAAAATACAAGACCTATCCGTAGCTCCATAAAATTCTCCCTTAGCACCTAGCATCAGTGTAAGACAGCACACGTAGAAGGGGGAGGAGGAGACAATAGTAAACTCCATGCTTCAAACGAATCGGTTTCAACATGCAACTTAATAATGCGATGACGTACAGCAAACTCCATACCCGAACATATAGCATACAACTCGGCCTCTAGAATAGAACCCCTCCCCATCCATTGTGAAAAACCTGTTATCCATCTACCTTGAGAGTCACGCAACAGACCCTCCGCACCTACACATCCAGAGTTCGGATCCCTTGCGCCGTCACAGTTCAACTTAGTCTAGTCCGGTAAAGGTAGAATCCACCTAACCAACTTGCTCTCTTGCCTATCGAAAATAGGTACCATGCGCTGTTGTGTCTCCTGGGCAGAGGAGAATTGCTTCACATACCTATAAACACAAGGCCACATGTCGGAAGTTATATCAACCCCTTCAATAAAGATAAAATTATTCCTCCAGTGCCACAATAACTATAAGACCATGCCAAACAAGACAGCCCAGTTGTGATTCCTACCACTCCAACACGTTCATGCTAAATTAGTGAGCAACCACTGTTTTAGAGGCAAGGCAAACAAACCTTATTGTTCACTGGCTGGCACAAAATATTCCCATACCTTCCTTGCCTAAAAACAATTACGCAAAACATGTAACGTAGTTTCCACCTCCACTTCACACCATGGGCATTTATCATCAGGGAACAACTCTTGCAAAAGCAGAGACAATTCGTGGCAAGCCTATCATGACTGGCTAACCACAAGAAACTTTTAACTCATTCAGGTCCACGCTAAGACCATACATGTTGCCATAGTCGGTCATATTCCACACCACAATCCTCTTCTAACAAGGCATAAGCAGATGTCACAATAAATACCCCATTTGGATTATGTAACCAAACTAACCTATCTGATCGGGCCATATCAAGAATTATGTCCAAAATATGAACAATAATACTCTTCAAAAGCATTGTACGCAACAACACCACATTCCAAGAACCATCCACATGCATGAGCTCATAGACCCTTGCGTGCCCTCCTGCAACAAGACCCACCAATGCCCATTCGTGTAACAGCCCAGCATCTTGTACCCAAAAATTAAACCAAAAAGAAATCATATCTCCCTTGCCTAAATCCCATTCACAACCTCGAATAAAAGTAGGCCATAGCTTAATTAATGCACTTCATGTAATAGAACAGGATGGCTAGACGTTAGGCAGTTCATACAAGTTGGCTTCCCAACCATATCTACCCGCAAGGATCTGTACCCAAAGAGAATCCCTCTCGATCATGAATTGCCAACAAAGCTTCAACATAAGAGCTTTGTTCCGGATACCAACTGGTTTCAAACCTAGTCTATCGCGATCTTTAGGTTGACAAATTTTGTTCCACCTTAATAGATTATTTCCACGCCTCTCTTCCGCAACACCCCCATAGGAAACGACGTAACAATTTATCAATTTCCTTCAGTAAAAAAATAGGTAACAAGCTAGTTTACATAACATAGCTCGAAATGGCGGACAACACTGACTTAACCAATGTGGTACGGCCTGCTAAAGAAATCTTTTTCGCCTTCCAACTACCCAATCTCGCTTTCATCTTATCCACAATCGGTATATAAAATTTCTTTTTCAGACGACCTCGTAGCACCTACACACCACCGGCCCACTGAATTTACCCTCCTAAACCATAAGCATTGGCAAATATCTTGCTTCACACGAGCTGGGGCATTCTTCGAAAAACTCACAGATGATTTTGATGCACTGACACGTTGGCCAGAACTATCACAAAACTTCCGCAAACAATCATTGATCACCTGTGCTTGCTGTACATTAGCCTCAGCAAATAAAAACAAATCATCCGCAAAGAATCGATGAGACACCAACCTGCCTCTCCGCCCCATTTTCACAGGCTACCACCTCTTCTCCATAATAGGATCAGAGATAAGATGAGTCAGTCTCTCCATACATAAGACAAACAAGTAAGGCGATAAAGAGTCACCCTGACCCACCCCCCTCGTTGAAACGAAATCATAGGTGAGCCATTGAACAACACTCTCATTGATATAGAAAAAGTACATATACGGATGCGCTCAACCCTCCTATCCACACCCGCAAGCATAAGAGACTCATGAATAAAGTCCCAGCTCAACCAATCATAAGCCTTCTCCAAATCTAGCTTAATAGCCATCCACCACCGGTGTCCAATTTTCCTCTGCATCGCATGGATAATTTCCTAAACAAAGACAAAATTATCATTGATCTGTTGACCTAGAACAAAACTCGTTTGATAGTTGTAGATCAAAGACCCAAAAACCTAACCAATTAACAACAGGCTTGGGAATGATTTTATAAAGAACATTACACAGACTTATTAAGCAGAACTAATGCACAGTCAATGGATTAGGGACCTTCGGGATTAGAATGAGAAAAGTATCATTTAACCAAGCAGGAACCCTCCCTGTACTGAAAAACTCCTGAACCACTTGCAAAACCAACAGACCAACTCGCTCCCACTGACTTTGATAAAAAATCAGTTGTAAACCATCAGGGCAGGGGCCTTAAATCGACCTATACTTCGAACAACCTCATGAATATCCTCCAAAGACACCTCATTCACTTCTAAAGACACCTCACACAAATACGAGAACATATCACCCTGCATAGCTAGTGGAAACGAGTTTTGTTGGGCCCTGTTTTCGGAGTCCAACTATCGATTCGGATACCAAACATTTTAAAAAAACACTTGCATTCAAAACTAACCCTCCATCTCACCCACCATACAAACATAATTATACACAAATGAAATTTCGATTGACCTCTTTAGAACATTTTTTTCCATGTCTAGTATTTATAGCCTAAGTCTCTAACTGCTTCTTGATCCTTGATAACCACTTCTTGTTGAAAAACCGTTATTTAGTTGAGTTCTGTAACTAACTCCAACTAAGTAACTGTCCGCCGTACAGACGTAACTCCTTATTTGTATCATATGTGTTTTCAACTTCGTTTGTGTTTGCCCATCATCTGTATTTTGCCTATCGTCTGTCTTTCTTTGCGTCTGTCTTTCCTTGCGTCTGTGTTATGACGTCATCACAGATGATTCCTTGCGTCTATGTTTTCCTTGCATCTGTCTTTATTTGCGTCTATCTTCCCTTGCGTCTGTCTTTCCTTGCGTCTGTGTTATGACGTCATCACAGACGATTCCTTGCGTCTGTTTTTTCTTTGCATCTATCTTTCCTTTGAGTTCAGAACACAATCTCTCCTATCGTCTATCTTTCTTTACGTCTGTCTTTCCTTGCGTCTGTGTTATGATGTCATCACAGATGATTCCTTGCGTTTGTCTTTCCTTACGTCTGTCTTTCCTTACGTCTGTGTTATGACATCATCATAGACGATTCCTTGCATCTATGTTTTCCTTGCATCTGTCATTCCTTACGTCTATCTTCCCTTACGTCTGTCTTTCCTTGCGTCTATGTTATGATGTCATCATAGACGGTTCCTTGCGTCTGTGTTTTCCTTGCATCTGTCTTTCCTTTGAGTTCAGAACACAATCTCTCCACTTATGGAAGCTTTCAAAATGAAATGTCTCTATATATCCATCCAACTACTAAGTACTTTTGAATCTCGCCTTAATGATTTATCACATGCAATCCTTCCAACTCTAACATGCTATTCTAATACTAACAACAATTGGCAATCTCAACAAAG
>JAOSBO010000172.1:0-11822 GCA_027563915.1 Erythroxylum rotundifolium | reverse complement strand
TATACAATATATTACATGTAATTAAGTTATATTTAAAATAATTATATATTATTTATATAATTATATTAATAATAACATTATAACTATATAACCCTAAACTATATTAAAATATACCTATATATATGAGCCTTATACGGTCTTCTTCCTAGCGCCGTCGTCTTCTTCCTAGCTCTAACCCTAATGCCGTTGCCCTCTTATTTTCATGGCCACCATAGCCGGTGAACCTCCTGGGGGGGTCCCCACTGGACCTCCTCGATCCTTTGCTAGTTTTTTCCAGAAACCAAATACATCTTTTGAGCCAAAATCCAATCTTATTAAGCAAGTTAAATTCGTCAATGGAGTTCCTGTTCTTGAATATGAATTAGACGAATTTCAACAAATGTTTGCCCCACACAAATTGAGCCTCATTGGGAAGTTCTCTTATGGGCATCCCAAGATGGAGGAGGTGCACAAGGAATTTGGAAAACTAGGTTTTCATGGATCCTACACCATAGGATTGATGAACCCTCGTCATATTTACATCTGATTTGAGCTTGAGGAGGATTATCAACGGTGCTGGATTAAAACTTTCTGGAATATTGCAGGATTTTTATTGAGAATTCTCAAGTGGAAGCTAGGTTTTAAGTTTGAGGAGGATCCTCTGATAATTCCCATTTAGGTATCTCTTTTTGATTTACCCATGGAATTCATGATTCCTGAAGTGGTTTTCTCAATGGCCATGGCCATAAGGCAACCATTGAAGGTTGACATGCCCAAACTCAATCTCACACGGCCCTTGGTGGCTCGTTTTTTGTTGAAGTTGATCTAACAAGAGAATTGCCCAAATCAGTCAAGGTAGGTATAAGGGGTAAGAAGCATGAGCAAGTTTTTACATATGAGCGTGTTCCATCATATTGTTTTAAGTGTCACAAAATTGGTCATAAAGAAGTGGATTGTAGGATGTGTAAGCCTCCTCAATCATTGAATAAGGAAGCATCTCGCCAAGAAAAGGCTGATTTAAATACGAAGGAAAGAGGACTTAAGCTACAGCCCCCAAAGGTGAAGTGGAAGCAACAATCGGTTTTGAATAAAGGTGAAGGTGAGCAGCCAAAATTGGGAGATTTGCACCCTTCTTCCTCAGGATTAAGTGGCAAGGAGAAGGCAGGGATCCTTGCTGATGTCCCAAAGAAAAATCTTGAAGTGAATATGGTGGAAAACCTAGCCGATAATGTGCCCAACGTTACTGAGGACGTGTGTGCATGCAACATTATTGACAATCTAGGTGAGTAAACTCCAACTCCAGTGCTGGATTTGAATAATGATCAAGCAGTTTTGACATCTCACAAGGTCCCAAAAGTTGTGGTAGAAGGCTTAGAAAAGCTAGAAGCCATGGCACCATTGGCAACTCCTCACTCCTAACCGATGCGTAAGGAACTGTCCCAAAGCAAAGCTCCTCTGCGTACTATGGTTTCAGCTCCTTCAGTGGTGCCTCTTGTGCCCCTTCATCGACGTAAAGACTCGCTGCGAGGTTCATAGCTTGAGAACTGATTTACAGCACTTCAAAATCCAACAACCTTGAATATAGAAAATATGGAATGCCCTGAGGTAGAATTGGATGCAATAGTCAACCATGCACTGAGCCACCTAGAACGAAGGAATTATCTCATGATGATTCTTTACTGGGGTTATCTTCTAACCCTGAGGCATTTAGTCATGACATGGAGGAAGGAATTAGTTTGTTCGAGGGTGATAATGATAAGGTACGGCTCACGGGGTCTAGTGCAAAGCAACGGAAACGTGGGTGAAAATCAAATGTTGAGAGATTGCAAGCACAGGAGGGGTTGTCTCTTAGGCGCTCTTCCAGGTTACCCTAAAACTTCTTTTGTCCTTATCTTTTAATGATTAATCAATTAATCTGGAATGTTAGGGGCATGGCTAATGAAGCATCAAGAACCTGATTAGGGCTCACTCAATAACTTTTCTGGTTATTTTGGAACCCATGTTAGGGAGTAATGATCTGGATAGTATAAGGAGGGAGTTACATTTTGATGTATCTTCAGATCTTGTTCAGATAAGATTTGGGTTTTTTTGTAAAATTGACTATAATGTGGTTTGTTAGAAGAAATGGAACAGGTTGTACATATGCAGGTGAACCATCCAATTAGAGACAAAAGTTTTCTATGGTCTACGCCAAAAGTGCAAGGGTGGGACGACACTCTTTGTGGAATAATATGTTGCAGTTTCAGGAACTACACCTAGGGCTTCCTTGAATGGTTGGAGGAGATTTTAATGTTATCTGAAACTTGGAGGAGCACTCTGGAAGTTTGGTCCAGGACAAGGGGGCTATGGAAGACTTCAATGATTGGATTGATTCTTGTGCTCTTTCTGAGCTACAGACTGTTAGAGATGTGTTCACTTAAGGAGGCACACGAAGCACTAGCTGGGTGAGTAAGAAGTTGGATCGAATACTATTCTCGCAGGAGTGGATTGATCTATTCTCTGGTTCTTCTATTCAACACCTAAATAGAACTACTTTGGATCACTGTGCTCTCTTGCATCAATTCAATTCGTTTGTTGAAAGTAGACCAAAGGTTTTTCGTTTTCAAAATATGTGGTTTCGAAGGCCAGAGGTGATGGACGTGATTAAAGATTCTTGGGACCATCCTATTCAAGGTTACATAATGCTTGCATTTTCCTTAAAATTGCGTCGATTGAAGGGGTTTTGAAGGTTTGGAACAAGGAGCATTTTGGTGATGTTTTTGCAAATTTTAAGGAGAGGATTCGACTACTTAAAATTCAATATGATACTTTACCTACTGATGCTCACTGAGAGGATCTTCACAAGGCTAGGTCTATTTTGTTACAAAAACTCAAGGAGCGTGAAGACTATTGCAGGCGAAAAATGAAGTTAAAGTGGCTTAAGGAGGACGATGCAAACACGGCTTTTTTTCATTCTTCCTTAGAGGAAAAAACGTCTCGTTTGTGTATAAAGAAAATTCAGTTTGAAAATGGAACTTGGTTGTCTAGGAGAGAGGAGATAGAAGTGGAGGTTGTACAGTTCTTTGAAACTTTGTTAAAGCAGGAAAATGCGATTGCTAGTGGGAATGCACAAGAGGTTTTCCTTCAACAGATTCCATCTTTGCTCACGGAAGAGAATAGAAGTCGATTGTTGAGGGGTGTAGAGTTAGAGGAGATTCATCGAGTTGTGTTTAACTTGGATCCTTCCGGTGCGCCAGGTTCAGATGGTTTTGGAGGAGAATTTTTTAGACAGTGTTAGGATATAATTTTCTTGGATTTATTAGAAGCATGCAAAGAGTTCATATTGGGGATACCGATCCCAAGGGAAATAGCTAGTACTCTTATAACCTTAATATCGAAAAAGGCTTCATACACAACTTTTTCTGATTTTAGGCCGATTAGCCTTTGCAATTTTATTAATAAGATCTTCTCTAAGATCTTGATTGAGAGACTAAAAGGGGTTCTCCATATGTTGATCTCTGAGGAGCAATCTGCTTTTTTATCAGGGTGCGACATTACAGACAATATCCTACTCACTCAAGACCTCTGTCAGTTTTTGAAGCACAAGGTGGTAGGTGGCAATGTTGTTTTAAAGCTTGACATGATGAAGGCTTTTGATAAGGTTTCTTGGGAATTTTTGGAGAGGTTGCTGGAGACGTTCGGGTTCCCTAGCCTATTCATTTGTTTGATAATGACTAATTTGCAAAGCTCTTGGTTTTCGGTGCTTGTCAATGGTTCTCCTCCAGGTTTCTTTTAGGCTTCGAGGGGAATTAAGCAAGGGGATCCACTCTCTCTGTATTTATTCATTTTAGTCTCAGAGGCACTCTCTCGAAGGCTAAAACATTTAATGGAATTAGGTTTGGTGGCACACTATGGTTCTCCAGCAGGTTCCTTGCCTGTTTCTCATTTTTGTTTTGCAGATGATTTAGTGATTTTCACGCGAGGGCTGAGATGATCGATGAAGCACTTAAACGAAATTTTCATAAACTATGAGGAGGCTACTGGGAAAAAAATTAATCGGCACAAAAGTACCTTTCTTGTTGCGGCAGATTGCAAGCCTCATATAGTGCAGAATATTGTGGACATCCTTGGAATGCAACGAGGCGCCTTCCCTTTTACTTATCTTGGTAGCCGCATTTTTTTGGGCAGGAAAAGGACGGATATTTTTCAATTTCTACTTGATACACTGGACAGGAGATTGGGGAATTGGAAGAATAAATTATAGTCACAGGGAGGGTGTCTACTTCTCATCAAACACGTCCTCTCCTCAATACCATTGCACATGTAAGCAGCTATTGATTGTCCGAAGTCAGTGATTAGGGCTACTGAAACAAAATGCCAAAGGTTCTTGTGGGGTAGTTCCGATGGTGAGCAAAGACGGCATTGGAGGTCTTAGGAGAATGTATCCAAACAAGTTGAAGAAAATGGCCTCAGTCTCTGAAAATTTGATGACATTATTGATGCTTTCTCGGCTAAATTATGGTGGAAGGTGAAACATGGTGTAGGGATATGGTCGAAATTTATCCTCTCTTTATCTCCTCTCTCACACAAAAAAATAATGTGGAAGCTAGTTAAGTTGATTGATCTTAAGGCATCATAAATTGTGAAAGTTCTAGTTCGTAAAGGTGATAGATCTTTTTGGTATGATAATCGGTCATCTTTGGGGGTGATATGGGATTTGCCACGGGATGTGACGCCTCCTTTTCCTAATTTGTCAATACGGAAATTCTTTGAGTTTCGGGAGCAGTATAGATCGGACCTTCATTTCCATTTGTCTGATACGACTACTGAGGACTTAATGGACTTGGAGCTGGATTTTGAGGAAGGGGATGATTTGTTGATTTGGCAACCTACAACAACAGGTCAGTTTATGATAAAATCAGCCTATGAATCCTTGCGTAAACCTGGGCAGCAACACGACATTGCAAAGATTTTATGGCATCAGGTTATTCCTTTGAGTGTTATTCCTTTGAGGATATCTCTTTTTGTGTGGCACATGTACAACCGACTATTACCTTTTCTAGATGTCCTGAGTAAGTATGGTTTTGCCCTAAGCCCTTCACATTGTCCTTTATGTTTTGTGCATGCAGAAACCATACCTCATGTTTTTATGGGATGTCCGAAGGCTATCGAAATTTGAAGATATTTTGCTTCCATTTTGGATTTATCTTTTCAGTCCTCCTTAAACGTTTGGCTTTCAGTGCGAGCTTGGTGGAGGAATGGAAATTTTTCTTCAGCCCTTAACGCAATATGCATTACTGCACCTTTTGACATTTTATGGGAGATATGGAAGGCTCGAAATAGATTCTTTTTTCAATAAGAAAAAAGCTCGTTGTCACACATAAAGCTTCTTGTCAAGGATTACTTAGTAGGCATTTTGTGTGTTGGAAATTTTAAGGTAAAATCGGTAGTTGAATCCCAAAAAATTGAGGCGTTGTTGGAGTTAGATTGTTACACCATGGCTCACGTTTGGTGCGCTGCGTGAGTTGGAAGTCAAAACCGAATTTTGATATAGTTTTGAACACGGATGGATCAGCCTTGGGATCGCCAAGACCATCTGGTTGTGGTTATATAATTCGCAATGCTGGAGGAAGATTTATTTTTGGAGAGGCAAGATTCATAGGCGTTGGCCCTAGCTTCGGGGCAGAGGTTGCTGAAATTTTACATGGGGTGCGAAGGTGTGAAGAGTTGGGACTTTATAAAGTGCTTATTCAAACTGATAGTAGTGTCCTTGCCCTACTCTTACAACAACAAGAAAATTATCCTTGGAGATACTTGTCAGTCTTGCAGGAGATATCAAACATTATGTGGAGATGTCATTATAGCATTATTCACGTATTCCGGGAGGCCAATGCCCTTGTGGACTGCCTAGTGCGCTTGTCAGTCTTGCAGGAGATATCAAACATTATGTGGAGATGTCATTATAGCATTATTCACGTATTCCGGGAGGCCAATGCCCTTGCGGACTGCCTAGTGCGCATTGGCTCCTCTGGATCATCTAGGGTTTGCCAGGATGTCTTTTCATTGCCATCTACTGCGAGAGGGTTGTTGATGTTAGATTAGCAATCCTTTCTTTACTTGAGAGTTTCATAGATGTTTTCCATTATTGGGTAAGTCTTAAGCACTGCTCTTGTACCCTTTTTATTTTACCATTAATAAATCGGGTTTCATCCCTGTCAGGTTCTGCCCTATTTAATTTTAAAAAAATATTAATATTAATATATACCTTAAACACTAGTTTATAGTAATTGATATAACATATTATTACTGTATAATTTAATATACATAACTTTACAACCAATTTTATACCCTAAAATTGTATTAATAATAATTATATTGATATGTTTTTATCAATATATACTAATAATATAAAAATAATATATGAATGTATATAATTTCATGTTATATATATTATAAAAATATAATTATATAATGATTTAATTGTAGTAAATTTATGTATATTATAAATATAGGGGGTGTAAATTATAATTATAGTATAAGTTATACTTTTTACTATATGTTATTACTTATATATATGATTATGATACTATAGTATTTAAACATTATACATAATTATATTATCACTCATCATTTATAAAATATAAAGTATAGATAGAATGTTATATATGTATAATATGCTTACTATATTAGAATGTTGTGGTCCATATATACACCTTATATATTAACAATAAAATGTTATTATACATTATCAATGTATAGATAAGTATAATATATTAATATAATATATTTATAGTTAACACATGATATTTATAAATATACTCTTAACATGATATACATTAAGTTTATATTTATATTATTTATATTAACCAAATCATGTTAAGAGTACATTAAATAATAGTATAATATAACCATATATTATAACGTTATTTTATTTTTAACTATAAACCTATAATTATAGTTAACATAATTATTAACGTATTATGTAACTTAATTGTATATAATATTAATAAATGTAGGATAAGTATCACTTTGTGCTAATTGCTATATGTAAATATAATTATATATATAATAATCATAACATAGTATAATATATTAATATTCGTAATAAAATTTATGGTACTTAATGTTATACTGTTGATAGTATAACTATATTTGGATAATTTTAACAAATATAAATGAATATATCTATTAAAAATATTACTAACATTGTTAACATAAAATTAACTATAATATTATAATTATAATATATGATATTTAATATATTAAGTATACTGTATCATGATTATCCAAATATGGTTATACTATCAACAATATAACATTAAGTACCATAACTTCTATTACGAATATTAATATATTATACTAGAGTATATAAATTATATAATATTTATATATTATATTTAATTTGGATATTGAAGCATGATTAAATGTACACATTATTAGTAAGTATAATTATATTAATTAATATTTATATATAAACTAATACTAATGATAATTTAAGTTAAATATTTTATTAAAATACTTTTTTTATAATATACATATTAATATATAGTTATAATAAATATATACTTTTAACTTATATAATAAAAATTATATTACTTAATTACTATACGAATAAATCTAGTATGGTTTTATATATAACTAGATATATAATATGGTAATTTAATCTATAATCTATATATCATTTTAGATATAACACTAAAAGTATGTACTAAATATCATGTATATTATATTAATTTTCATAATATATTTAAATATTTATATTAACACTAAATATTATATATTTATATAATAATAATACCTACATATATGGCATTACAAGTAGGTTATACATAATATAGAAATTAGCAATATTTGTATTGTAAGCTTATTATATTAATTATTTTGTAATTAATAACGTTATATACAACATATGGTATATTCATGTATAATTATTATAATAATAGTTAATATACTATTATTATAATATAGTTGATTATGAATAATAAGTATATGTATAACAAGTTAATTATGATGCATATAATAATATAAATGACATATTATTATAAAAAATATATATATTACAATTATTTTAATGCTAATCGTAATGATTATATATATGTATATTATAAATTATAATAATATTGTATATTACTAATGGTAATTATTGTATGTACAACATAAATTTTTTTTTTTATGTTATACATACAATATTGTTTAGGGTTTAGGGTTTGCGGCCTACCTATCCTATTAATAATTAATTTAATAATATGTACTAGTATTTAGTTATAGTATTATAAATTTATGTAACTAATGTATATAATCTGTATTACACATTAATATATTATATGTATATAACATTTTAATATATTATAAATCTATTTTAGTATAAACAATACTATTTATACATGTGTTAAATATAAATAGGATAACACATCTAGATAAATATGTATTATTGATGTAGGGACGTCTAGGAAAGGTTGGGAAAAGGATAGAAAAGATTCGACAAAGTTTGGAGAATTTTTGGACTTCTCGAGTAAAACTTTGACAGGAAAGTTTAGGTCATTTTCTAGAAAATAGAGGCAGAATCAAGGTTGGTATAGAAGGGAAAATCGTAGAACTTTTTGTACTAATGAGTTTAGATATGAGAATCGAACAATTTGGTTAAGGGACGAGTGAGTTATGGGGGTCGAAGGTGGACATGTCTGACTGGGTATCAACTGGACGATTATGGGAAAATTGGGAATTTTGGAAAAAAAAATAGAAGATGAACTGATACAAACAGACTTTGGATTCATCTGACTCATTCTTTAAAAGATGATTTCAAAAAAAGAATGAATCAATTTGGATGAGCGATGAACGATTTTATGGCTATTTGAATTCAGGACATTTTCTGGGAATTGGTACAGGAATTTCTGGTGATAGGGTAGAATTGGTCAGTTTTGTGGGATCGGTTCCTGGGAATTTTGGCGAGCGTTTGTACCTGGAAGCGTCTTCTTTCAGATGGTTCAAGGCCTGGAATGATTGAAGAACAATAAGGCAGCTTAGGACAAAATTTTGGAAAACTGGACGGATTGTTCTCGGGTAAAACACAATCAAGCAAAACAATCAAGATACAGATTATTTTTGGAAAATAATCAAACCCAGCTATTTTGGAAAACAAAAAAAAACCCAGACAATTGATTTTCCAAAATATTGAAAGAAAACTCTCAAATTTTTTGATATTTTTTTGATGATAAAACTGGATAAGGAAAGGACATGAATCTCGGCAGTTTAATATGGAAACTATGCTGTGTTTTGAGCTGCCGGTTCAAGCCTGTACAATAACACACTAAACCGAAACTGAACCAAACTTAAATCTACACTTTAAGTCTCCAAATTAGCTGAAAATAGGAGACAAAAAGGTTGAGCCAATCGGCTCAACTAGACAATCCAATCAGCAACAAAGACAACAAATCGAAGCAATCATAATCCAAAGTCCAACCAGCCAAAATAATACAAGCCAGAACAAACACATAAAGTAAACATAAAGTAAAGTTCAAAGGACATAATATAAAGTTTAAATGTCTATATTTTCCTACAGCAACACGGCGGCCTTTTGCTTACCAAAGGGGCCCAAAATGGCTTGAAACTTCATCATGAATTCTAGCCCACTTCTTCATCTTTAACCAGATCATCAACTTCACTTGGGGCAGCTTCTTTATCTTGATCTTTTCACTCAAATCCCATGGGCTCTAAGTCTTGTAATGCTCATGGAGATGGTCCTCCATCATCCTCTCCCTCTTGAGCATTCTCCTTCATAGTGTCTTCTTTGTAAGGCTTGAGATCACTTACATTGAAGCTATTGGAAATTTTGTAGCTCTTGGGCAGCTCCACCTTGTATGCATTGTTGTTGATCTTCTTGAGTACCTTAAACAAACCGTCGGCTCTATTGCTAAGCTTTGACTTCCTTCGAAACCAATCCTTCCTCAAATGCACCCAAACTAGATCTTCCTCCTTCAACTCAACCAGCTTCTTCTTTTTTGCTAGTCTTGTGTAGGCTTCATTGTGCTTCCTTATATTTTCCATCACTTGCTCATGAATCTTCACAATTTGTTCACTCCTCTTTTCAGCCACAATGCTACATATGGGGTTAGCTTGCGCAAAAGGAGTTAAACAAAATGGAGTCGAAGGATTAGCTTCATACACAATTTGAAATGATGAGTACTCGGTTGACCTAGACTTAGAACAATTATATGCAAACATGACATGTGATATCATGGCATCCCAACCTTTAGTTTTTCCCCTCAAAAGACTTCTTAAAATCCCTCCTAAGGACCTATTGACAACCTCGGTTTGGCCATCTATTTGTGGATGAAAGGTTGTGGAAAATTTCAGTTTTGTCCCTAATCTAGCCCATAAGACTCTTCAAAATTGACTTATAAACTTCACATCCCTATCACTAACAATGCTTCTCGGCAAGCCATGCAATTTAACCACGTTATGAAAATACAAATCGATCACATGTTGAGCATCATTTGATTTAGCACAAGGAATGAAATGTGTCATTTTAGAAAACCTACCTACCACAACCATTACACTATCAAAACCCCTCCTAGTTCTCGGCAAGCCTAGAACAAAATCCATACTCACATCTTCCCAAGGTTTTGTAGGTGTAGGCAAAGATGTGTAAGGGCCGTGGGCTTGGGATGTCATCTTGGCTCTACTACAAGTATTACAACCGGCTACTAACCTAGACACATCTCTATACATCCTCGGCCAAAAGAAGTTTAAAAGGGCTAGCTTATAGGTTTTCTCTCTCCCAAGATGGCCAGCTAGTCCACCCCCATGGACTTCTCTCAAAATTACCTCCCTAAGTGAACAATTTGGCACACAACATGCACCATTTTTTAACAAAAAACCATATGCAAAACAAAGTCCCTAAATGCACGATTACACTTAATAGTCCTAGCAAGAATTGGACCAAAATCTTTGTCACTCTCATACAAACCCTTTATATCATCAAATCCTACAACATGTGCATACATTGAATTTAAAAAGAGGAATTTACAAGACAAAGAATCCGCACCGACATTTGTGGTCCCTATTTTATACTTAATGACAAAGTCAAACGATTGAAGAAACTCAACCTAAGTAGTATGTTTTTGGCTCAAGTTAGCTTGACTTTGGACATATTTGAGTGAATCATGATCAGTGAAAATAACAAATGGATTGGCTAGAAGATATGGCCGAAAATGCCTAACAGCCCTAACAATTGCATAGAACTCTTTATCATTTGTAGTGTATCTTTTTCTAGCATCATTGATTTTTTCAGAAAAGAATGCAATTGGTCTACCCTCTTGGCTAAGAACAGCCCCTATGCCTACCCGACTCGCATCACATTTAAGTTCAAACAGTGCACTAAAATCAATAAGTCTCAAAATAGGTGTCTTTGTGATCAAATTTTTAAGAGTCCTAAAAGCTAGAGTTGCTTGAGGAGTCCACTTGAACTCACCCTCCACCCTCTTTCATGCATTCGATTATAAGAGCAATTATAGTACTAAAATTTCTGATAAATCTCCTATAAAAAGAATAAAAGCCATGAAAGATTCTAACTTGAAAAAGATTGCTTGGGACTGTCCAATCAATGATGGCTTGGCCTTTAAGGGATCCATCTTTATGCCATCTTGGCAAACAACAAAGCCTAAGAATGTCAAGGAATGATCACAAAAGTGGAACTTATTACAAATACTCTCTAGCTAACACATCAAACACAGATTTCAAATGTAGCACATGTTCATCTAGACTCTTAGAGAAAATCATAATATCATCAAATATACTTCAACAAAGTGATGAAGGAAAGGTTTAAGGACCTCGTGCATAAGTCTCATGAAAGTTGATGGAGAATT
>JAOSBO010000171.1:0-10974 GCA_027563915.1 Erythroxylum rotundifolium | reverse complement strand
GATCAGTATATATTAAAAGCTCTAAATTCACTAGTTATTAGAATACTAGTCGACTAGTAAGCATATTGGTCAACCGACAACAACCAATGTTACAACAAACTCTTGGTATATCAAATTTATTGACTTTAACCTATATTGGTAAATGACTAACCATATAGGCCAATCAATCACTCCAAAAATATGATTTTAACAGCTTTGAATGTTTAATCTCAATTTGATTGATGCAATTGTGAAATTCCCAAAAATGTTCCCTAAACTTTGTTTGAAAGTTTAAAGGACTTTATATTAGAAAAAAATCTTCAATGCCTCTTAGTGAATAGAAAAGGTCATGCAGTAAAGTAAAGTGAAAACTTTACACATGATGAGCCTTTTAAACTATCAAAAACAATCAAGATAAGATTACAATAAGTAATACATAAAATAACCTCAATGCGTCTTGATCTTTTTCTTGACTTGATCTTGATATTTAAGATTATAAGCATTGTCTTTTCTTTTATAATCCTTGGATATGGTGCTATCTTGTTCTCATATTCCTTCTCATCAGCACTAAATTTATTAATAGTACTTATGTTTTATTACTATATAGAAATTTATTACAATCTCCCTTCGTTCAATATATTGATCTCCAAAAATAACTTTCCTAAAACATTATTTAATGCCAAATTGTACTCCCCTCAACTAGGTCTCTCCTTCCAAGTGCATAGACATCAATCCCACCTTTGCTTCAACTAGTGTTCTATTAAAACTAAATATTTCTCTAAATTAAAGATCGAAGACCTTAAGTCTTCAGATTGGAACACTGAAAACTCTTATCTTATCAAACCTGGTTCTATTTAAACCAAATATTGCTCCAACTTAAAGATCTAAGACCTTAAGCCTTCGGTTTGGAACATTGAATAAGGATTAATAGTTCTTATTAATCCTTGTCGATATGTTATAATGCCTATTATAAGTTGCATCCTAGAACCTATATTTAAGAACCATTTTATCTTCTTCCATCTTTTGATTTCTTTGTGTGCTAACAGGTTGTTTTCTCCCCAAATATGCCCAGTGACCATGACAATGAGCTATTTTTCCAACTGAAGGTATGCCAATAGTTGTTTGTTCAACCAAGGTGCCTAAGGAGCATACCAATGAGCTGTTTTTCTCAACCAATGGTGCCTAGTGAATGAGCCAACTGGCTATTTTTCCCACCGAATAAGTGCCAAAGAGCTGTTTTCTTAGCAAAGGTGCACAGTAGCATGAAAATAGGTTGTTTTCTAACTAAGGGTCCCTAATGATTGCACCAATGGGCTATTTTCTCACCGAAGATGCCCAAAGACCATGCTAAAGGGCTATTTTTCCCACTGATAGTATGCCAATAGGCTATTTCTCACCAAAGGTGCCCAACGTGTTAATAGGCTGTTTTCCTTATCGATGTTGTGTCAACGAGTTGTTTTCTCACCAAAGATGCCTAACAACCATGCCAATTAGCTATTTTCCAAGAAAAGGTGTACCAATGGGCTATTTTCTCTGCCAAAGGTATGCCAAGGATGGTTTTGCCATTGAACGTGCCCAACGAAAGTCCTAACGGGCTATTTTCTTTATCAAAGGTGTCCAGCGACAATGCCAACAGGCTATTTTACCTGCTAAATGTGTGCCAAGGAGCTATTTTCTTAGTGAAGGTGCCTAGCGACCATGACAATAGACTATTTTCCTGCTAAAGTTATATCAACAGGTTATTTTCTCACCCAAGGTGCCCTGCAATCATGCCAACCTGCTATTTTCTCCCTGAAGGTGACCAATGACAATGAAACAATCTATTTTTCTCACTAAAGGTGCTTAACAACCAAGCCAACCGGAAGTTTTTCCCACCAAAGATGTGGCAATGAATTGTTTTCCACATTGAAGGTCACCAGTGACCAAGCCAATGGGCTGTTTCTTAGAGAAGGTGCACAACGACCTTGCTAATGGATTATTTTCCCCCACAAACAAGCTATTTTTTCACTGAAGATGCTTACCAACCATGCTAATGGGCTATTTTTCATAACAAACATGTGCCAATGGGCTATTTTCCACTAAAGGTGTACCAATAGGCTTTTTTCACACCAAAACTACCTAGGGACTAGACCAATGGGCTATTTTCTCCAAAAAAGGTGCTGAGCAACTACACCAATGATTTGTTTTCTCACTAAAGATGCCCAATGATCATGCCAATGAGTTGTTTTTCCCACTAAAGGTGTGCCAACAGGTTTTTCTCCCCACCAAAGGTGTGTTAATAGGCTATGTTCTCACCAAAGATGTGTAGAAATTGTGTCAACGAGTTGTTTTTCCTACTGAAGGTGTGCCAATGAGTTGTTTTCTTACCAAAGCTGTCTAGTGACCACAAGAATGAGTTATTTTTCTAACCAAAGGTGTACCAATAGCCTACTTTCTCATCAAAGGTATCCCACAACTATGCCAACAGTCTATTTTCTTTACCGAAGGTGCCAATCTACTACACCAACAGGTTGTTTTCTCATAGAAGATGCACAATGACCATGTCAACGTACTATTTTTTCTAATGACGGTTTGCCAACAGGATGTTTTCCCTATCATAGGTGTACCAACAAACTTTTTTCTCACTGAAAGGGCCTAAGGACTATTCCAGTGGGTTATTTTTCCAGCCGAAGTTATGCCAATGGGTTGTTTTCTTACCAAAGGCCCTGATGACCATGCCAACAAGCTAATTTTTGAATCGAGTTTACTTGGGGATTGTTCCAACAAGTTGTTTTTTTCCACCGAATGTGTTCAAAAGGCTTGTTTTCTCACCAAACGTGCCTAACGTTTGCGCCAATGGGTTGTTTTTCCCATTGAAGGTATGTCAATAGGTTGTTTTCTCATAAAAGGTACCCAGAGACTGTAACAACGATCTATCTTTTCCATTGAATGCATACCAAAGGGCTGTTTTTCTTAGCGAAGGAGCTCAATAACCATGTCGACGAGTTCTTTCCCACAACGACGGTGTGTCAATAAGCTATTATCTCACTTAAGATGCCTAATGGTCTATTTTCTCCATCGAAGGTGTAGAGAAACTGCACCAACAACCCTTTTTCTCATCAAAGATGCCTAGTAACCATGCTAATAGACTATTTTTCCTAACAAAGGTGCATTAACGAGCTATTTTCTCCACTGAATATGTGCCAATAAGTTGTTTTCTCACTGAAAGTGCCCAACAATGGTGCCAATGGGCTATTTCTCCACTGAAAGTGTCGAGCAACCACACCAATGGGCTATTTTCTTATCAAAGATGCCCAATGATCATGCCAATGATTTGTTTTTCCCAACGAAGGTGTGCTAACAGATTATTTACCCCACCAAAGGTGCATTAATGGGTTGCTTTCTCATTGAAGGTGTACCATTTCGTTGCTTTCTCACCAAAGGTGTGTATCAACTATGCCAAAGAGCTATTTTTCCAACCAAAGGTGTGTCAACAGGTTGCTTTCTCACCAAAGGTGTCCTATGACTATGCCCACAACCTATTTTCCCTATTGAAGGTGAAAAGATAATACACCAACATGTTATTTTCTCATCAAAGATGCACAGTGACTGGGCAAACCAGTTGTTTTTTCTCATGAAGGTATGTCAACGAGCTATTTTCCCCATAAACATATACCAACAGGCCATTTTCTCATCAAAGGTGTCCATGGATTGTGCAAATGGGGTGTTTTTCCAATTGAAATTGTGTCGGTAGGTTGTTTTTTCACAAAAGGTCCCCAATCACCATGCCAATGATCTATTTTTCAAACAGAAAGTGTACCAACGTGTTTTTTTCTTATCTAACGTCTACCGGTAGGCTGTTTTCTTACCCAAGGTGCCCAGTGTTGAGTGAATTTTAAAAAACAATCTACTCGTTTTATGCTCAAAACTGTAAGAATATAGATCGTGACTTGTAGATAGAAAGTGGATATCAATCCCATAAGAATTGATGCCTAGACACCACTTATTTCAGATCAAACATTATTTAAGAAACAAAATTGTTTAATGGAAAGAATATGAAAATCAAACTAAAACTGAAAAATTAACAATGAATAATAGATAAAACAAAAATGAAGAAAATTGGAATTCAAGAATTTAATGATTAGAGACCACTTTCTCCCTATCTTGTCTCCCTTCGATTTTATTAATCGAATTGTATCTCACCTAAGATGTCCAATTATAAAAACTACGCTCTCTCAAGGTGTAATTAACTATCCCTAATCAAAAAAAATGAAGTCAATTGAATGATCTCTCAACCTACGCAATCACTCCACCAATTTAACTAGTTATTAAGCTATCTTATGGGTGATCAATTAAATTAGTTGAGATCTCTCTTCTAACTAATCAATTAACGTGATGATTGTAAGTGTATAGGTTGCCAACCTTCATTGTTCAATCCTACATAAATAATCTTACTCGCTCTCTTAATTTATTGCAAGATATAAATATAACCAACAATCATCAAAGACAACTTCCATTCAATTAAATAAAATAGGAGTTCAACAAGATTGTTCAAAAATAGTACCTAAAAAACAAATCAGCCACTCATGGTCTCTATAAAATCACTAACATTCAAATATTCCATCTTACAAAGATTATAAGAGATAAAATTTACAGAAAATTGAATAAGAAAACTTCTTCTCTTCTTTGCCAAAATTTGGAAATTTTGGTGTTGATGTGTTATTTTCCCAATGGTTGTTGATAATCTTTGAATCTCCACCTTCCTTAAGACTCAAAACTTGTATCAAGGAGGCTATCTTTATAGATAGTCTTCATCCTCTTCCATCCATAGGGGTTTTATATCTTTTATAGTCCAAAAATGCTAAAGTTTAATTGAACCCTGCATAATGTCTCAGATTAAACATCCCACCATTGTGGGAATTGGAATGATTCCTGCGATCCTAGGATCTTGCACTAGAAAGCGTCCTCTTCTCTTCCCCTCTTTAGTCTTTAGCTCAATATCCAAGTTGCTCAATCTCCATTCCTACATAAAAATGATCAATTCTTACCCTAAATTAACATCAAATATAAAAGAACAACAGTGAAGATCAAAGTAAAAGAAAATATACAAAATGAATCATAAAATACAGCAATAATAAACTATTGTGCAAGAAGCACATACCAAATACTTAGAAAAACATAGACTAATGCACAACTATCAACTTCCCCACACTTAAATCTTTGCTTGTTGTCAAGAAAAATAAATACAACAAATCAATTCTATCACTTCATTTTTTCGAAGAACAAAGCATACAATCCCTCCAATTTTAGCTAACTTTTTCAAGTTACAACGCATATCATGGCTACTTTTTCATTGGTATGCATAAGCAAACTCAACAAATGACACCATCACTCAAAGATAAGTGTAGATGTAGAATGAACCTTCCTCATGGTTTCACTCATTTCTCTCAAGTGTTTGATGGTTATTGTTTCACTTAGGCTTCCTACAGGAAACTACGTTACCATGGGCTTGCTAATACACCAATTCTTGTCTACAATGATTGCATGCATAAATAGATCAAAAGGACTTTCTTAGGGTTATAATATGGTACGGGTTAAGGTGGGTAAAGATCAAGGGTTAACATAAGCATTTGTAAAGTAAAAAGAGGTGAAAAGAGATAACAAAAACATAACTCCAAGATATACAAATGTAATTATGCTAATACTCTGCAATTATTTATGCTGCTCAATTGTTCTTCCTTTTTTTTATATTAATACATGGAAGACACTATGAAAAAAATAACAACTATATAAAGTGTAATTCACAGACAGAACTATCCTCAACTCATCTCGGTAAAAATGTCACAATCAATCCCAATTAATGTATTACTTAATATTTAACTATGTAACATCCTATCCCTATATTAAGGGTTAAAACCCTAACATACGGTACATGTGAGATCAATGAGAGATTAAGAAAAAAGCATCTCATGCTCATGCATATTGTTAGCATACGCACATGTGAATCTGAAATTTTTGCACACATCAAATGACTATACATGCATTCATTGACGAATTCCGGGTATAATTGATTTGCAAATGTGATTATATTGAGAATTGTGGTTCTTATATGTGAAAAACTGATTTGGAGTGTGTTTTTAGTGATTTAGAACTTTTGAAGAATTTTAGGTAAATTTCTAAAAATTTGGGGTAATTTTTGGACTAGGAAAAATGCTAAGTGGAAGAACAATTGATGGATGGCAGCAGAAATAAATGTCAAATGGCAGCGGAAATTTTCATGAATGCAATTGGGATTTAATGACAGTAGTCATTGAAATTTGGGGTAAAATTGGAGAAGAAATTGGAATTAAATAGACTAGTTATTAAAGGAGGGACAAATGGAACCATGAAAAAAAATGACATGTGTCACTTGCCACACCACTTATATCCCAAACTCTTTCCAAATGAAAGACCAACTCATTTGGTCTTTCACTTGTTATTTTGCTCCTTCCTTCGTAGATGCTTCTCTTCTCATCTTCTTCATTGATTCCTTTTCTTCTTCTCCACAAATTTGTCTCACAACATTCCTCAACATTGATTTTTGCCAAAATTCTTCACTTGTTTCTTCAAGAAATGCTATCTTCTTCATATCATAAGAAAAACCTAATCTCTTCCTCCTAGATGGTGATGAACGAATGGTACTTGAGAAGCTAGGGTTCATGTGACTTTGAAGAGCTTGAAGTTAAATAATTAAGTGGCATATTATTATTTTCTTGAATTGTTGAGTAAAACATGTATGATGATAGTTAGATATTGAAAGATCATGAAATGGGGATGAAAACATGTTAAAAACTTGGATATGAAAATGTTTTGATCTTTTTGATTGATGAACAAGTATAGCTTATGAATTGGTTTGTGAGTGATTTATTGAGTTGAATTGGGTAGAGGATGATGAGGAAATGAAATGGAAGATATAATCTAGGTATAAGATGAAATAGATGTAAATGTTGGAAGTTTGGAAAATCTGGAAAATGTTAACTGCATATGCTACAGGGTTTTAGCCATAAATTCTTCCACAATTTTTCAATTGAGTTGGTTCTTGATTTGGAATACTCTAGAGATATATGGATATATTTTTCATGAAGAGACCAAATTTTAATTCTATTGCGAAGAGTCTCAAATATAGGAATGAAGTCTGAGAATTTCTAGGAAATGATAGCAGTAGAGTTCTCTGTGAAAGTTCGCCGCGGCGAAGGAAAAAGTCCGTTGTTGCCAACTCTTTTTAGTTTGCCTCAGTGAACATGAAGAAGAATTTGAGTTCTTCAGGGCGAACTCTTTAAAATCAAGCGAATTTTTCCTCTTTGAAAAAGTTCGCCGCTGCGAACTTTTCTTTGTCGTGGCGAACTTTCCAACACAAAACATGCTTTGGTATTTTGATGATATCTTGAGCCGTAGTTATCCAATTGAGATGATTTTTGATTTGGAGTAAACTAGAGAAATAGGGATAAAAATTATCTGAAGAAATAAAATTCTTGGTGGAAGTTGAGTATAGGGTACTGTCTTAGAATAAAAACGGTTTGAAAATATTTGTAGTGTAACTTTTACACTACTGAATCAAATTGAATGATTTTGGTGTCATTAGAAACATATGAGATAGAAAGACAATTATCAAAAGAAAATTGTTCCCAAATTACTTCATTTTCATTGTCTAAATGAAAAGAAACAGTAGACCCAAAAGTTAGTGTTTGGAGAAAAATCTGAAATGATTCATTGGGTTATGAATTTGGGTTCAAAGTGTTTATTTGGGATATAAACCCTATGTACAAATAATACTGAAGTGGGTTTTGAAATATGACTGATGATGTGACAAAAGTAATACAAAGATACCTTGGATTGTCATGAACATACATTGTATATATTCCATATATATACATGTGCATATATGAATGCTTATAATTGTGCAAAGTTATTAATGTGTGCGTACATTATGTGTGTTGCTTAATTTTGATGTACGGGATAAACACCTACATTTAAACATTTCTAGATCATTAAAGCTAGTGCTAATCTGGAGCGTACTGTGAGTAACCTAGATGGTTTCTCTCAATTATTATTTGCTTAAATTATGCTTTCAACGATAAATGAATGTGAAAGGAATGTGTTTAATTGTTGATTCCGGAAAGAAGGTTCGATGATTGTGAATGTGGAATGTATATTGAAGTGTTGCTTGTATGTGAATGAGATGAACTAAGTGTACATTAATTTGATGATAAATGTGTTTTGAATAAGCATTTGCATGTAAGTGAAAATGTGATTCTCAACTTAATGTTGAACGTTGGACTAAGGTCCGATGACATATGAAAGTGAATATGCAAAGTGAAATAAAGTGACTGATTGATCATATGTGACTGATGCATTCCATTACATGAATGCATGAAACATAAAGGCAGTTATGACCGGAGAAGCCACTGAAAAGGTAGCTTAAAGCTCAAACTGTGATAAGAGTCTTAGGCTCAGTTGTGAATGTTCCTAGTATCCACTAAGCGATATGGGAGATCATCTGATACAGCCCGGTATCCACTAAGGGATATGGGCTAGACAAAAAGGCACTCGGTCTCAATGGAAATAGTAATGGAAAGTGGGTCTTATATACACTGCATATGTGTGATATGAAAGACTATAAAGTGTTCAATGTACATTGTGGAATGATTGATTATGTTTATGTGATCCAATGTGAATATGTGTTATGTGAAATTGATTTGTTGCATGAATTGAGTGAACCATCGATGATGGTTACCTCATTGAGTTCGCAAAACTCACCCAAAATTTGTAAATATTTTTCAGAGCTCAGAAGAATACCTCGTGAGGCAAACGAGATATACCTATTGTATGCAAGTGAGAGATAAAGATCGGGATTAGTTGGCATCTGTACAATTATTTTTATTAATTCTTTTGTTTGCATGAAATAATGCATTCTGAGATTTTTGTATCATGTTTACTGATTGAATCTATTTTGTAATAACTTCCCAAAATGGAAAGGGGTGTAAATGAAATTGAGTTTGATTACAATTATTATTTATGTGATTGAAAAAGGTTATAATTGAAACGGGCCTGAATTGTTTGTTGAATTTCCGCAAAAGTGTGCATTGTTTTAAAAAGAAAAGAAAAAGATTTTTTTGTAATGAGATTTGACTGACTGAGTGCTCTAGCATGTTACCCTCGTGGGGCTCAGACTAGGATATCACTCATGATGTCAGGTACGTGTCTTGCGGGAGTGGGGTGTGACAATATGTGGTATCAGAGCCCAGAACTACTACCTTATATGAGTGCTTTCTGAAATATGTGTCATATCTAGAAATGAGAAATAATCTGTTTTCCAATATAATTAATGGAGATTCCATGTAATTGAAATTGTGGTATACCATTGAATATGATATAAATGTTGTATTGTCGATAATTAGAAAGGAGAAATAATATATGGTTGGGTATGATAGATAAGGAATCACTGCATTTGTGATTGAGGTTGTTTTATTGAACATGACACCCATAAGGTACTATAGTGGTATACCCTTGAATGTGATATAGATGTGGATACATCTTTGAGAAGTGATTGAGGAAAGAGAAGATTAAAAAAAAATAGAGAAAGACAAGAATTAAAGTGTACAAGTAGGGTTGAAAGAAAACCAAATTCTTTCTATAACCTAGAGAGGTTGAAATTGGACTTGAAATGGTTAATTGAAAAATATGAAGAGAGTTATGATTTAGTGTAGGAATATGTCAGTGGAATTGAGAACAGAGCTTCATGATGACAAGGCTTCGACAATTATAAATTTATTGAAAATATACATATGTAAGATGGAATGAATGATATCGGGAAGATGAGATAAATGATATAGATATGTATAAAAGCTCTCAAGGTTTAAGTTGATCAGTTATTACGAGTACATATATGATAATGGGATCACATTGGTGAGTAGTGTTATTGAGCACACATGTAATAATTACTTGGGAAAGATAAATGAGGTTATCTATGATTTATTAAATGTTCTTGAGCCTTAGTCCCCATAGTCAAACTCAGGAGATGAATCAGAGTAACGCATGAAAGCATTTATGATGATTAGTTGGGGATAGATTGAGAGAGTAAATAAGGTTAAAATGTGTGATGGATTTAAAGATCATGGTTAAGACTAATTAATTCTATTACGATGGTGACAGAGTTTCCGTGATCTAGGACAGGCACAAAAGGAGAAAGTTAGAAATTCATATAAGATAGGATTTTATGTATACATGAGATTAAGAAAAAGATGATGAATTAAATGGGTAGAGTGAATGCAATCAATATGGTGGTTGAATTATTATGACATTATGCAGCATTAGAATAGGTAAATTTTGGAAACATTAGAGTAGAATTGATGTTAGTATGCGTGTTAATGCGAGGAAGAAAATGTAGTGCGTGATAGTGGCTTGACAAAAATAAGTTTATGTCATGATTGTGATAGGGATGCCCTGATTGTGGACTTGAATAAAGAGAGAAATGTTGTCGAGGATCAATTGAGATCAAAGTGTCATAAGTGTAAGACATAAATTGGAAAATGGTCGGAGATAAATCTTTCGACAAAATGGATGACCTTAATGATGCACACCTAAGCATATGCAATCAGGTCTATTACATCATTGAGTTTTGATGACTAAAACATTATGACCATGTACGAAATAATAGAAATTGATCTTTTTGAGGTGTTAGGAACGATTGATAAGCGACGATAAAGAAAATTTATTGATAAGGGAACAGTATTGATGATAGTAGTAAGAAATCTTCTTTCAAGGAAGAATTTCACTGGGATAGGTTCAAGAAACCAGATGATTCAATTTAAGAATGTCCATTGAAACAACTAGTCAGAAATGAATAAGGAATGAATCAAAAGTGACTATTGGTGTAACATCCCATCACCGATGGGAAGGGTAAAATAGTAATTTGGAACGGGCTAGGAGTGTTTTAAAAATTGTTTGACTATGTTCATGCATTCATATATGCATGTG
>JAOSBO010000170.1:0-11662 GCA_027563915.1 Erythroxylum rotundifolium | reverse complement strand
GAAGAAAAAGCATGAAATATAAGAAAAATGATAAAATGGAAGATGCAAGAGAGTGCAAATTGTGATTGACTAAATTGAGCATGAGAATATGAAAATGCATGTAAACGAATATGTGCTTTTGTTTGGGCGAGAGTGGAATCGTATTGTAGTCACGTGCACGTCGACGTAAAGCCTTCTCTCGGCTACCCGCTTTTGGCCCACGAGATCCAAAAATGGACTCGTTTTGCTCACGGAGTAAACCATTGGTTTCCCTATTTTTTTTATAGAACCCTCGAGCCAATTGTTTGTGCATTTTCATTTTTAAAATCAAAATTTGGATGAAGTGAGTATTATGCTTGACGTTAAATTACATTCAATATGCTTTATGTGATGATGTATTGAGATCTGGGTTATGAATGTATATACATATATATGTGTGATTGTGTGGCTCATTGCCAATGGCTATAAATATTTTAGCCACTGAGCTGTGTAGCTCAACCCCCAAATTTTCGCTCCTCAAGTGCAATTCAAGAAGATCAGTGATCCTTGCAAGGCATTCGGACTCCAAGATAGATATAAGACTTTTGTACTAAGTTAGTGATTTTGGATAGCATATTCGGCATATCAACATTGAACATCTTTTGTATTTTGTTTTAAGCTTTGATGTGTATGTTGCAATGTAACAAACTCTCACTGTATTTAAAAATGTGAAAAGTAAAATTGAATTCCTTTCCATATCTGATTTTGTTATTTTAAAGATTGAGATAACAAAATGTGTATGTACATAATCTTATTTGTCAAATTGCCAAAGGTTGATTGTATTAGAATAGTATGTTAGAATTGGAGAGATTATGTTCAGACGCAAAGAAAAATATAGAAGAAGAGTACCATCTGTAATGCCGCAACACGCAGATGCAAAGGAAAATATAGAGGAAGAGTATCCTTTGTGATGATGTCATACATATACGCAAAAGAGGCAGACGATTGAGAGGCAGACACAAATGAAAGACAGAAGCAAGGGAAAACACAGAAGAAAGGAATCGTCTGTGATGACGTCATATATAAACACAAGAGAGGCAGACGCAAATGAAGGGTAGATGAAAGACAGACGATAGGGGAGTCAAACCCAGACGATAAAAGTCAAAGACAGAAGATAAAACACAGACAAAAGGAAAGGTAGATGGTAGGCCAAATACAAAAGAAGAAGTTAGGAAGTTATGCTAACTGACTCGAAGCATGAATACATGCAAATTATGGACTTACCAACACTATTCGTTGACATAATTGGGGTTGAATGGAGATGGGACAAAAAGGGGTTAGTTATGAATTCAAGTCGTTATGCAAAATGTTTGGATCTCTGAAATGAGATGCGATCGTCGAGCTTCGGAAACGGGGTCCGATAGCTAACATAGTTCACAATAATCTAAAAGTAACAAAACTAAAGCAAGAAAGTAATTCAATCACGCAATTCACTACTAAAAATCAGTTACGAAAATAATAACAAAATAACATATACAACACCCAATCCAGAGTCAACCTAAGAACTACAAATTGAAAGATAGGGAATTTTATCTATCTTTAATGTTAATCTAATTGAATATGAACTACTGGATTATTAGTTCTAGATGGACTTAGGGTTGATTACTCTCTCTCAAGTTATAACCATTAACCCTAATTAGATTATGGGAATAACAATCTCTTGATTGACAATTTATCCAAACCCTAATTAGATCTGAAGTTGTTCAAAAACTACCGAGAATCCTATGCAAGATATCTCTTTGCAAAAATTATCGAATTGATTTAATTCTCATTCTATTAAATTACTTAACTCTCATTAGCCAATTTAATGATTTTTACTCGGTTCACACTCTTAGTTTATCACCAAATTATGCAAGTGCAGAAATTTAAATCACAAATAATCCAATAGAAACACAATCAATCAAATTTTATTAAATCAAAAATAAAATATCCCGAAGGTGAGTTTAGATAATCTCAACATTTTTGCAATCTTATCATCAACAGCTATCTTAATTCTATACGATAATAAAATTGAAACTAAACCAGAAACAAGATTGCAATTTGATGACGGAGGCAGCAATGGTAGGAAACCTCCTGTCTCGGGAAGTTCTTTGTGTAGGCTTCTTCTCCATCTCTCTCTTCCTTTCTCTCTTTCTCAATCCCTTGATGAACTATTTAGGGTTTCTAAACCGGAAATAAGATTGCAATTTGATGACGGAGGCAGCAACGGTAGGAAACCTCCTATCTCGGGAAGTACTTCGCGTAGGCTTCTTCTCCATCTCTCTGTTCCTTCCTCTCTTTCTCAATCTCTTGATGAACTATTTAGGGTTTCTAAATTGAAGGCTGATGCCAAAGCTCTTCAATCGCATTTGTCATTTTTTTAAAATACCTTTTGTGTTTTGGGTAGCCCCAGGGTTTTTTTGAGGTTGAAAATGTTTGAAAATTCCCTCAAAAATTGACATTTTCATTTGATTACACGTCTGCCTAATGCAAGCCATGATCGTGGGCCACATCCAACCCTTCTACCACAATTGTGGCAATTGTGGGTGTTAGTAGTGTACCCTAGGTCAGTGGACATATGTGACTTTTGTACTGACATTCTGACTTATTAATAATATATTATGAGGTATTCTTCTATATATGCATGTATATTATTTACGTAATGTGATTTACATTCCATAAATAGTATTAGGCTTATGTCATTAAGTATATGACTTGATAGTAAAATGATAAGCATTATAATGCTATTCTAAAATGTCCCTGGTCGATCATTATTAGTGGAACAATAACGAATTAAGGCTAGTATGTGTTTTTGATTGATGATCATGTTTTACTGATCATAGATGTGAGTTATCAAATTATATACATAGATATATGTTAGAGAACATATATTGGACCAACCCACCGAGAGAACACTATATGGTTTCATGTCATTAGTGATTCTCAATATGGTTTCACTTTAGTCCTTTAACCAGAAGTCATCATGGTTTCCTATAAGAGGAATTCAGTGTTTTGACATTAGATTAAGTTATCTTTAATCGGATAACAAGTAGTCTTACGTTGGACATTAAATGAATCATACGGAGGGATATGAATGATGTAGATCGGATTTATATCTCTCTTAAATAAGAGAGATATCATTTGGGCCTCTTGACAAGTATGACTGAAGAAATGCATGGCTGTGCTCAAATGAATTGATGAGGAGTTATCAATTTCATTTGTTATAGTCAATCAACTTGGGAATCAAGAAATTATGATTAATCAAAGGTTGACATGTACCATGCCTTATGAGTAATCTTGATATCTTGTTACAAAGGGACTGAGTTTATAACCATGTTTATAGGTTAAATTAAATTATCGATCCTCATTTGATTTTGGTAGTCATAATGTCTTGCTAGAGGCTGCTTATGACTTATAGGCCTTGAAGTATGATCAAGCCCATTGCCAACATCAAATGTCACACACAAAGAGTGATGGGATTTAGGCTTATTCTCTTGGGCCTAATTTATTAGGAACTGAATAAATATATGTGGATATATCTATTGGGCTAGATTGAATTAAGCTGTCGGGCTTTTATTATATGAGATATAATATCGGTCGAAACTTATTGGACTTTCATAAACCTAATGGGTGTTTAGGATTATGATATTCTTATTCCTAATAGGAATAAGGATTAGTGTTTCTCTATAAATAGAGAACTTATGTCTCATTAGAGATGACATGAAAACCCTAGCCACCTAAATACCTAGCTGTTCGTTCTTTTTCCAAGAGAAACATTTGTGCAGGGTTCTAAAGTGTTTTAGATCGTGCTAGCACACATTAGCTGCTGCCCGGATCGTTCATCCTTGTATGTATATCGGTAGAGGATGTTCGCATGTTGCAGCGTCTACAGATTTGAATACAAATACCAATCCGCGTCAAGAGGTAATTTCGTACATGTGAAATTTTGATTATACTTCTTGTTGTGTAGTATGGTCCATTCTGCTGCGTATTGTGAATACCCGGGCCATAGGTGATCCAATAGTGGGTAGTACCATAGGTTTCTATCATGATCGTGGCCCATGTGCCACGATCATGGGCTGACTCCCATGCTTCTGTCGTAATCATGGCTTATTATAAAATAATTGTGGGCCGTTGTTTTGGACTGATTGGCTTTGAGACTTCTCTATTCTTTGATGTTAACCCTAAAACACTAATAAACACATCAAGATACCTCACAAACATAATATTTAAGCTCAAAGACTTATACTAACCCATAAAAACACTTAAAAACACAAACTAACATAATTCTAACCTAAACACATACTAAATAATCAAATTAATACTTAATACATAACAAAATAAGCCTTAAAACATGATGTAGTTCGTGCTTACCAATCCTCCAAGAATTGAAAAAATTACTTTGAAATCCTTTATGTACATTAATTTTTTTGTATGTGTCCAATAAGTCTATAAATCATGTCTAATCACCTCTAAGGCATTAGAACACATTAAACTTAGCCACCATGGCTATATCCATCCAATGAACTCAGTTTTATACACTTAAAAGCTTATATGTCAAAAATCTCCAAGATTTCGTATATCGACGAACTCTAAGTTCATGTAAGGGCAGATAATATAATATATCACTAACATATATACCGAAAGGATTCAAATACATTTATGAACTTATATATAACCATATATCAATATACAGTAGTATCTCTAAGTATAGACCAATACAAAAAAAAAGGCTCAAAGAGTCCGACGTTATAGACAAGATAAATCATAAAAATAGAGAGTGAGATGTTTTGACTCACTGCCAAAAAAATAAAATTTTATAGTCGTGAACATTATCTCACGGCTGTAACATGAATTGCATGAACCTGAGAGATAAACAATTAAATGAATTGCATGCATATGTAACATTTTATTTAAAATTTCATGGCTATGAGCATTGTCTCATGATTGTAATAATTAAAATGTTGCATGAAATATAAGATAGGAGGACACATCATGCTACCAATTTTGTAACATAAATTATATGAATGAGTTCGCTGTCACTTTAAAACCTATTTTTTATTATAAAGAAAAAGGTATGATGGCTGTAACATGGATGGCAAATTTGATGCACCTCACGTTTCCAAGAGAGGGTTGTAACAATTAAAATGTTACATAGTTTTTAACTTATCCATTTTATTAAAAGGAAAACTATCCATTCCCTTTAACCTAGCTTTTGGATGATATGATGAATAGGTTGTGATTTTGATGGCAACGGAGCAAAAAGGAGAGCTGTTAAGTGATAAGGCCACCTATCCCACTCTTTATTAAAACTTATCTTTTATTATAAAAGGGGTGTATGTTATTGATGACAAAGAAAAGAAGGGAGTGAGGGGATGACACAACAGCCATCAAATTTTGCATAAAACCTAGCTTTAAAATGGAATAAGGGATGTGGTTGATAAAAGGAGAATGTGTGTTTGTGTTGGCTACTACACTTAGAGAATAAAACAAAAAGCTTGTAATGGCTGGGACATTGGACAGCAACTAAAGAGCTGCATTAGATATCAACCTCACCAACACATTTGTCCTCTTTGGTTTTGAAAGATTCCTGTCCCATATACATTTCAAACCTAGTTGCCACATCGTTGGAGGGGAGCTACTGAATATAAAAAGAAAGAGGCAAGTGTCGGCAGTTGGGGAGGCTAGGAAAAAAGAAGATAGCAGCTCCTTCATTTGATCCTTTTTAGTTTTCAAGTGTAAGAGGTGTGGGAAGCCTAGAACAAAAAAGTGTGTCACAACAAAGTAGAGAGGAGTGAAACCAAAACTACCATTCTTCTTAGAGGGGAATGAGATATTAGCCAAACCTCCATATATGCCATTCTTCACCATCTTTTCATAGGTTTTCAAAGTGGGGAAGGAGGAACAACAAAGACATCAATGGACAACAACTATTTTGCATCATTTTCTCTTTGTTTTCAACGAAAATGGAGGTTATGGGAGTTGATTCTTGGAGAATGAAGAAGGAAATGGAAGGCTAATTTCCTGATGCCGGTTCAACGTTGAAATCAATTATGAGTCACGGTTAAGTTATCGGTTCTTGTCAATATCTATACTCTCTTTTTGGATTGTTATTATTATTTGTGTTGATTGAATCGAGTTTTTGTGTAGATGATCTTAATACATTATTTGGATTGTTCTATTATAAACCTACTGCTAAAATGTTCAATGTAATCTATAATCGTTACATTTGATGTTTGTTGGTATCATCTAATGATCATGAATTGATAAGAACATTATAACTTAGATTAGATAAATCAAATGTGTGAAGTTACTACCTATATTGATCATTTTCTATTTCGTAATGCGGCTTCCTAATTGAATCTAGAGATCATATCCTGGGTTATTTGGTAGTTAGGTTTAATTAACAATTTTATCTTAATCAATCACAACCTAAGGCAAAACTGGGATTAGCAAAGCATATTGTTAGTCTCCGATCAATAGTTCAAAGAAAGGTGTGAAGACATTAGAATGATGGGATATGTTTAATCGTGTTTAGACCAAGATTGTTCCTAGAACTAGGCCTTACTATATTTGACAATTTAATCATTTTTATTGATTTTTTAAAATTTTTTTCATTAGTTTACTTTCACTTTATTTTATAAATTGCATAAAACCTAAAAATCCCCCTTTTTTATTTTCCTTGTATCAATTGATTTCGTTATAGAAATTAACTGAGCATTCCTTATGCGATCCCGACTCACTATAACTACAAATTTTAGCGTACAGAGTTAGGTAAATTATATAGTACACTTAACAAGCGTTGTCAAATAAGTTTTAAGGGGTGGAATACATGAGTGTGTCCTCCACCACTTGTTGCAATCTTGATCTAGAGGGATAATCATAGTAGAGGCCTAACATAGTACATACAATTATGTTCCTTAAGGTATGGCCATGACAAGCTGGAAACGTTACACCTTGTCCCCATTTGTTCATTTTTCCTTAAGTAATCTTCAATCTTGATTCCCTAACTTATAATAACTTTGAAAATATAAAAATAAGAAATCTAAATCACTTCAAAAAGCATGAAAATAAAAACTTAAATACTATAATTCAATAAAGAGCATAACTACCAAAATTGCTAAGTTATAGTCATTAACTTGACCTTCTATCATTCAAAACTTTTTTAATGAATTGAAAGGAAAGAAATCACTTCCCTTTCTTATGAAAAGACTCCTTCAAAATATGGTTTACACCTTTGTTTGTTCACCTTGATGGTTTTCTTATTCTAATTTTCCAATTCCAAAGCTCCACGTACAAACACATGGGTTACTTTAAAAGACCCACTCTACCCTAACTTGAGCATTTTGGGAAACAACTTAGATCTTAAATTATATAGTAACACTACTTCTCCCACCTTGAACTCTTTCTTCTTGATATGAGAATCATGCCATCACTTAACCTTGTCCTTATTGATAGTCTGTCACTAACTACTAAATAATAAACTCCTAACCATGAAACTGTGCAATAAATGGCCAGGGTCGAACCACAAAGAGCTAGGATGCAAATGCTATTGCCAATATTAAAAACAAAAGAAAACAAAACACCTTGAATGATGAAATGAGACAACTAAGATGCAAGGAAAGTAAAGAAAATACAAACATAAACAAATTTAGAAAATACTAATAACAATTGAAAAGAAGTCGATCGAAGATATCTTATGGATTCTGGGATGTTCATTAATCCTTGAATCTAAATCAAAGGTACTCTCATCATGGTGTTAGCTTATGGACTCGATTAAGCTCTCGAACACTTAATTTCTCTAAAACAGGAAAAAAATAATAAGCTCTAGAAATGTCCCAATCTCCACTATAACCTAGAATAGGCTATCTAAGTTAAATGGCGAAGATACATTAGGTATTAAGAAAAAAACTAACTTAGGCCATCTACTCATAAGCTCAAAAGGTGTAACCTAAGGTATAGGATCCTTGATTAGTTAACTAAGTATCTTGACAAATTTAACTGACCTATTGCTACTTTCGAGAATCACTGTGGACCATTGACAGCACATTGTAACGCTAGTCAAAATAAAATAAGTATAATATTACTATAATAATGGTGAGTCTAGGTTGATCCCACAGAAAGTGTGGCAAAGTTGTTGAAATGAAATTAATCGGTGTTTAGGTTTAGGGGTTTTGAATTTAGATAATAAGATGAAACTAAACTAATAAAAACAAATTAAAGAAAACATATGAAAAATGGTAAAAAAGGAAAATTTGGTGGGGACCTGGTTCTCAATCTCGGCCTACACCCTAATTAAACATATTTAATGATTAACCTCTGTTAGCAAACCTCTGTTAGCAATTATTAATCATGGGTTAATAATTAACCTGAGTTTTTCCTGAGGTTTTGTTTGATCAAGACATGATCATTAATTAAACCTAACCACTGAATAACCTAGGATACAATCTCTAGATTCAATTAGGCAATAGCATTATAAATTAAGAAAATTGATTAACCAAGTCAACAACTACATTGATGCGTCAATTAACCTAGGTCATGTTATCTCTAATGATTACAGATCATTAGTTAATTCATGTGAATTTCAACATAACGATTATAAATTATATTGAAATTCCAGTTATGGGTTTACAAATAAATGATCAATGAACACATTAAAATCATCTTTTTACAATACCCAATAAGGTCATACACAAATAAGGGAACAATAATGAAAATCTAATTTATCTATACAGAACCCAAATCCTTATGCTTAGGATAACACAATCAATTTAATAGGAAAGAAAGAAATAAAAAATATGAAATGCACTTAACCTGGGTCGTTGATGTCTATGTAACCTCCACACGGCGACGTCTAGCCTTTCATGGGTCTCTCCCAAGAAAATGCTTCAACCTCACGAAAATTGTCCCACCTGAGGGCCCCTTTCAGGTCTCTTCTTCACGTCTCCCCTTGTTCTCTAACTCAAGCTACTGTTCTTTTGATGTGACAAATTAACTTGCTTGGTCCATTTTCTGTTCACTTTTTCTTCTATTCTACTGTGCATTTTATGCTAAAAAACAATACCTTTCCTACTTGATGCTACATTGTTTTGCTACTAGTTACTCCTCACTTCTACTCTATGTTTCATCTCCTACCTTATCCTCCTACACTGCGTTTTCTTCATCTTTCTTTGTCCTTTGTTTCTCATTTAATTCCCAGTTGTTAATTAACGTAATTGCATGCATAATCCATGTAGCTCCTGTTCTTTATATTTTTTCTTCTTTTAGTTTCCTTCTTGTCTTTCAATTTTCTTCCTCTTGGTCCACGAAGACAAGTGAAATTTAATCTTCAAAAAATGGCCAAAATATCTTACTTTACGGTCACTTTAACTTCTTTGCTACCGAATTGTTTCTAAAATCACATATTGTAACATCCCATCACCTGCGGGAAGGTTAGTATAGTAAATATGAGTGATGAATGAGACCTTAGAAAGGCATTTTCATGCCCATGCATAAAATGGTATACTCATACACGTGAATAGTGACATTTTTTTGCACATGAAATTAAGTGTTCATGCATTCATGAATAATCCCAAGTAAAATTGGATTGAATTGTGATTTTTGGAAAATTGTGAATTTTTAAGAATTATGAATGTTTCTATATTGAAAATATTATTGGTTTGTAGAATTGTGAGATTTATGAATTTTGATGAACTTAGGATTTATTTTGTAATTTATGGAGTATTACAAAAAATAGGTAAAAGAAGAGAAGAAATCAAATGAAGATTTGAAGATAGTTGGATTGTAAAGATGAGAGTTAGAGGTAGTTAGTTCAAAAGAAACTAAGTCAAAACTTAGACCTTAGGAAAATGACAAGTGTAGAGTTGCTTTTATTATGTGTCAGAAGTAAGTTTGAGCAATTTGAGATTTAAAAAGGGGTTGGTACTTTTCCTAAGTTCTTTCCTTGTTATCATCGTCTTCAAATTTCTTCCCATACACAGAATTTTCCATCAAACTCCTTTTGAGAGTTAACTCTGATTCTTCATATCCCTCATCATTCCTTTACTCCTAAAGTGTTTCTTTTGCCTTAAAAAAAACTAGAAGTTCATTGTGTTCACAGAGGAGTATGAAAATTTTATGTGGAGTTAGGGCTTGAAGATAGTTGAAACCTTTGGAGTCTTCAAAGAGTAAGTAGTGAATAAATTCTTTAGAATTAGAGATTTATGAAACAAATTTGATGAGTTACTATCATTTGCATGAGCATGGCATTTTCATATAATTATATTCTTGAACATTGTGATAAGGGGATGAAAATTTGGGGATATGGTGTTATTTGGGTTTGATGGATTATTAGTGATCAAGTGTTGTGGAAATGATTCTTAGAGTTTAAATAGCAATAAAATGGTGTATAGGATTATTGTGGAGAGTTAGATATGGAAAGGTGATATGCTTTAGTTCTTCACTGACTAGGTATGAATATGTAGGTGTTTATACAAGAGTTGATGAAGACTTAGATATGTTCAGGAACATAGACGTTTCGTCTGTAAAGACCTATAATTTTTGTTCCATATCATCTATGTTTTATCGTCTGTGGTTGACTTCCCTTTCGTCTGTGATGACCACATATTGTCTATGTTTTATTGTCTATGGTTGACTTCCCTTTCGTCTGTGTTGACCACCTATCATTTGTTTCTATCTATCTTTTGCTATCGTCTGTGTTTCATTCCATCTGCCTTTAGATACTTCATCTATCTTTTAGCTTATCGTTTGTGTTTCATTCCGTCTGCCTTTAGACACTTCATCTGTCTTTTGGCATATCGTCTGTGTTTCATTTCGTCTACCTTTAGACACTTCGTCTATCTTTTTGCATATCATTTTTGTTTCATTCTGTCTGCCTTTAGACACTTCGTCTGTCTTTTGGCATATCGTTAGTGATTCATTCCGTCTACCTTTAGACACTTCGTCTGTCTTTTGGCGTATCGTCTGCTTTTCATTCCGTCGGCCTTTAGACACTTCGTTTGTCTTTTGACAAATCATCTGTGATTCATTCCGTCTACCTTTAGACACTTCGTCTATTTTTGGCTTATCATCTTTGTTTCATTCTGACTGCCTTTAGCCATCGTCTATGTTTTGAATATTTGTCTATTTCTTCTTTGTCTACCTTCTACTTATAGGACCAAATTATATCAATTGCACTCCTTGATTTAACGTGAATTGTAGACTCAAAAGTCAGAGTTTAGAGAAAAATCTAAAATGACTCATCAGGTTATGAAATTGGATTCAAATGGCTTATTGAGGTATAAACCCTACGAACAATGCTAGTTAAGGGAGTTTTGATATTTGATTGTTTTTATGATATCCTTGATGGAAGAATACCCGGGGATTGTCATGAACATGCATTGTATATAATTTATTCCATATATTTGCACTAATGAACGCGCATAATTGTGCAGATTGTGATATATGTGTGTGTTATTTTGTTATAGAGGAACAATTGGAATGTCAACTTCCAGACGTTGTTGGCACTTCTAGGCGTTAACTTTGGGAGCAACTTGTGATTAACCTAGATGATTTCTCTCAATTATTGTTTGCTTAAGTTATGTTTGTAAACGATCTAGAACGGGGGGTTGAATAGATCTCTGAACCTTTTTCGTTAAGTTCTACAAAAACCAGAAGTTAATACACG
>JAOSBO010000168.1:55667-67398 GCA_027563915.1 Erythroxylum rotundifolium | reverse complement strand
CTAAAAGTGAAGTGTAGATAATTGAGCGACCATGTTGTAATGTCTTGTATGGAAACTTCATTCTATATTTGTATTTCCTTTTATAAGTTTGAGCAAACAGTATTGTTTATTAATTAATTGATGGGAACCATGGTGTATATATATATAACTCACAATACCATTAAACTAGCCTAAATAGGTTAGTTTAATGATATTGTGAGTTATAAAATGGATTTCATTACTAACATGAATAAAATGGATTCAACCACAAAAAGGTCACCGCCACAATTCTGCATAAATTTCTATCAACATTTTCCTAAGCTATTGCTAAATTGAGCTAGATTAGTAATAACCAAGGAACTTAAAGAATGTTTCACAAAAGAACAAGTCACTCATAACAAATAAATTATCAAAAGTCTCAATTACCTTGATATACTTAGAACAGAAGCAACAGTCCTAGCAGTCAAAGTAACAGTAGAAATAATCTCATGTTACTAAATGAAGCCAAAACGTAGAGACATCCAATCTTTAGCTAAAATCTATAACACTAAACACCCAAAACCCATCTATCTATCAACCACAGAACACTCAAAACCCTATAAATGAACACCTACCAAGCCCAAGAAAGCAAATGTACACCCTATTATCACAAATAAAAACCAAAACAAGCTGCAGCAGGTGTAAATTGAACTTAACCCACTCAAAGACCAAGAAAATCCAAGAACATTAGTCACTTCTATGACTAGTACATAGAGACTACAACATCAACAACAATCGCATAGCTAAATCAATACAATACAACACAACAACAGTAGAAAGCTTAATGGGTATTATAGAAAATGAAGCTTACAACTAAAACTAAAGAAAAGGGAGAGACATTGGAAGCCCAAATTGAAGAAAAGATGTGGAAACCATCAGAAGGTTGAAAGGAGGGAGGAGAAGCTTGGCAGCAAATTGAACACCATACATGCAGTTTGCAGGAGGGGTGTAAGGGGACTGGGTAGAGGTTTTAATAAAATCAAAACGGCATCGTTTGGTTTTAAACCAAACGACGTCGTTTTGCTCTTGCAGCAAAACGTTTTAACTAAGTCTCTGCGACGTTTTCTTTAACAAAACGTTGCGGTTCTATTTTGCAACGTTTTATTCATAAAACGTCTCAAAAAGTGTTAGGACAATTCAAACTTTTCGTGACATTTTTAAAACGTCACGAAAAGTCTTTACAATTCGCAACGCTTTACCAATAAAACGTCGCGGATTGTATTAATTTTTTGTAGTGATATGATAAATGTGTATAATAAGTAATTAATCCTAAGCGTAAAGGCAAGCAAGTAGCATTTCAGATATTCGAAGTCGTGAAATGTCCCTTTGATAAAGATGATATTTTCTTCTCTATATGTGTGATCGACGCTAAGTTTTCTCATATTATGCGGGGAAAAATCATAAACGATCCATTAGAGACTTGTATCATGCAAGGAGGAAAAAGGAGATGGACAGTCGTATTCTGATATAGCATATGAAATATTTGAAAATATAATCAAGCCTTCATTTGAGGAGTCACTAAGGTGAAGAGCTTAAATAAGGAGTCCAACTAAACAACTTATAAAGAAGTGCTTGTTGGGAGGTAACCTAATAATTTAGGTATTTTTTTTATATTTCATAGCTCTTAGGATGTTTACTGATATAAGTTTAATTGTTGATATATTTAATCATTTATACTTAACGATTATTGACATAAAATTGCTTAAGATTCTCACTTTAATTTATATATGATTTTAGGTATAATTTGAAAGCAAAGAAATTAAAGTGAGTCGAAAGTAATACATTTGGGTCATTTTCTGAAAACTAATTTTCACTTATCTTCGTAGAATAAGAAGAAAAAAATTAAAAGACAAGAAGAAAATATTAAAATACAAAGAAGATTAAAGATGAAGCATGCAGTAGTCCATGAGCTAAACGCGTGAATTGAATGCAAGCAGCCTGTGCTTCATACAAGCAAAACAGCAGATGAGAGGTAGGAGTAGCAGAAACGCGGACGTTTCACACCAAGACGCAGCGTTACAAGATAGCAGAAGGAAGCCAAATGCCAACGCTAGCGTTTTAACACTGCAGAGGTGAACTTAATTCATAAGAGGAGACGCTTAAGTTTTGGCTATGAGAAAAAAGGGCCAGTGAACAGTGCGTGTGGAGTTAATTTGTCCCATCATATACACAGTGGAGAGTAGCGGCGTGGGAGCTTGTGGCAGAATAAGAAGAGGAGTGCGTGGATAGGAGCATTGGACCAAAAACTTCAATGTTAATTCGTCAAATCGATGAATAGTGAAAGAAGGTTGCCGCATCAAGGAGAGAGTAGGTAGGGCTTGGAATGATTTTTACGGGATCAAAACATGTTTTTTGGGAATTCTATAAAAGTTTAAATATTTTGATGTCAGTTCGGAGGTGATATTAATACCGACGACTCTGGTTAAGCAATTTTTTATTGTTTTGTTATTTCTTTCTTTTATTAGGAATTGATTACGTTATTTTGTATTTATTAGATTGGGTATTGAATGATGATGATTTTAATGCTCTATTGAATCGTTTTCATGAAAACCTATTGCTAGAATTGAATGCAATGTCTAATTGTTGTATTGTCGATTCATGTGTAGCGACTAATAGTTTCGAATCATTAAAGATATATAACATATGTTAAATAATTTAAGCTTGTATGATTACTGCCTAGATTGGTCTATTTTTCTGATTCATAATGCAACTGTCTGGATAAACTTAGAGAGCTTATTCTAAGTTTTCCGATAGCTAGGATTAATTAACGAGCACTTCGTAATTAACTAGGATCTAAGGAAAAATTGAAATTAATAGAGCTTGTTCTTAATCTACAACTAATAATTGTTGAGAGAGATAAAAGAACAACAAATCAATGAATTGTGCTTAATTAGGGTATACGTCTAGATCAAACCAAAGAATCAGATCCCTATCAAATTTTCCAATTTTATAATTTTTTGCATATTTTTTTTAATTTATTTTCATTAGATTTATTTTATTTTATTTTGTTATTAAATCCAATCCCCCCTTTACCTAAATACTAATTCATTTCATTTTATAGGCTAATGAAACTCTTTTTATGGGATCGATCTAGACTCACCACTGCTACAATAATAACTTAGTTATTTTATTTTAACTAGCGTTGCGACGCGTCGGTCATTTACCATTATCAATAGTTTATTTTTGCTTTGATGTTGGTTTTAATAAATATGTTTTAAGTTAAAGTAGTTTAAGGTCATGTATTAAGTATACTTTGATGTTCTTCCATTATTGGATTCAAATTATCTTACACGAGATGAGATTTGGTGGAAACTTTATAGGCTATATTGGGAATATGACATCCAATATGGATTCATTTTTATTTTTATTTTTTGGCGTTATATAACAATCCCACATAAATCTAGAGAAAGTGAGCCAACGGCTAAGGAACCCACCCAGGAACTCTAGTGACAATTAAAGATTAAGGATTATTGATGGCTCTGGATAAGGTCGCCCAATTTCCCTCTTACCCCCAATTTTCGAGTTTTTCATTGTTCTTGTATATAAAGTATATTGGGGATGGTTTATAACTGAAGTGTGAGGGAGGGAACTAATTACCAATGCTTATCCATTTTTGTCAAAGTTAGCTTAATAGGAAAAAATAAAAGAATATTTTTAACTTTAAAAGAATATTGATCAAGATAATCATTATAAGTTTAGTTGTTATGATTTTATTTTTTAGGTAAATAGTTATGAACATTGACGATTGAGTTAAATTTAATTTGTTTCATTAATTTTGAAAATAGATACTTTATTTGCACTATGATACTTGTTGTATAATTTATACAAACAATTGAGTTAGAAGTGAATTCTTTTTGAACATTTTCAACATCCCACTAGAAAAAAATGTGTGACTAAGCAAGCATTACATGAATTCACTCCACTGACTTCAAACCAATTAAAAAGTTTAAAGTTAAAGAGCAGTGTTGATGGTCATTTGAAATAATGAGCTAATTGAGTAATCGGGAGTATTCATAACAAGGTGTTTACTTTCATGTCAAAAGATTAGGTAACTTTCCAAATAAGTATTTAATTGCTCTTTTGTTAATTTAAAGTTAGTGTCTTTCATTTTTTTCAATAAAATTTTGAAAGTTGAAGGAAATTTCTCGTGTATGTTCACTTTACATATTAAGTTGAATCTTATGGATTAAGTTAAAGTTTAAAGGATTATTGGGTTGAACTGAATTGATTTATGACTTGATGTAAGTATCTAAATGCCTAACAAATTGATAAGCTTTGCAATTAACTGAATAATAAAGAGTCTTGATTGATCTGATTGATTTGTTAAATCCATTCTTGGAATGACTAACTACTTAAGTTTAAAGTGTTGAAATTTGCTTGAAGACTTATAAATGCCTATGTGGGAGAAGTTGCTACATGTTAACTAGGTTATATGTTTACATAATGTATAGAGCATTGTAATTGTTTTCTGATGGTTTTTGTTAGATTTGGTCATCAATGTGGCTTATATTATATTTACAGGCCTTATTCTAACTACCTAACAAAGAATGAAAGAATTTAAGTAAGTTAGACTAAATTTGGAGAAGTTTTTAGCATGATTTTCTTAGAAATCGGATCAAACATATATCCATATGTTATTCTAACATTTCATTCTATTTCTTTAAGAATTTGCCACATAAATAATATGAACCCGTGTTTATGCCTTCAACAATCACGTTCTCAAGATAAACCTTTAAATGCGTGATATAGGGTTTAGTTACCAAGTTATTAAGCTAATACAGGTACAATCATACGGAGAGGGATAAAGGGCTAGAGGGTAATTATAAGGAGTCGAATTAGAGTGTCTTAGGATAATGAGGGCCCCGTTTTCGAGACAAAGAAGGGATTATATCTAGATTCATCAAAGTATCTTCGGGATTTCGAGGGTCCACAAGAATGAGTTCTTTTATGTTTTATTTTTCCTTAATTATTATTGGTTTTCTCATTTTAAAAATGAACTAAATTTATATACATCTAAATAAGTTGAATCCTAAAATTAATCATATAATTTAATAAAAGAACCAACTTTTAATATGAATTATTCACGATGGCTTATTGTGATTGAATTGAAGTATGCTAACATTTTGATTCAATTTTGAATTTCATATAGAGGGATTGATAAATCATATATATGAATAGATCGTGACATGAATAATAAGAGTTACGTGAAATCTTAAAGAAAAGATTATATAAATCTTGTAGGTCCCAGTCAAATATATCAAGAGAATTCATCGAACGAGTTAATGCATTCTTAAATTCAGGTTTTGATTAGAAAGGGAGTTTAGTCAATCATCTTATACATAGAGGTTGCATGTCTTGAGGGAAAAAAATGGTTATAACTTTGAATTTTCCACCATTTAATAACCGAAGGTTAAATATTGAATCAAGCATAGAAGGGTCATAGGAGAGTTCCACATCTAAAACTTTGGTTTGCTATATTAGATTAGATAATAGAAAGACAATAATATTTGTAATAAAAATGAATAGATGTACATACCTAATGAGCTTTAGTATTATCATGCTTTAGCTTTGGACTTTCTATCATTTCTCTTTTATGTGGGTTTTAAGTTGAGCCACTCTAGGTTTCTCACGCAGTAAGAGAATTTCTAGTCTTCCGGTACAACCTCCTAGAAATCTAAATGTATTAAGAACTTTCGTTTTAATAAGCCAGTTTTGATAGTTATCACTATAGAAAAGTGGAGATGTTGCAAAGTATAAGATTATTGTTCCGGTTTCTATTGTCTGGGAATGATGGTTTTGTTTCTAATTTTTTATTTATATTTTAGTTTGTATTTGTACTCACTCAACTCCAGAACTCCTATGACAAATATTCTTTGATATTAAAGAAAACAAAGATAGCAAAAATATGGCTTCAGGAAATTCACACAACTTTTACTCAATAAAGCTAAAAAAGACAAAAATAGAAAATATGGCTTCAGGGGACACAAGTTCACGTTGAATCCGGAAGAAGGTGGTTCTTGTCATATGAATCTGATATCCCTTTTGTCCATGAATAATGAATCTAATATTCAGGATCAACTATTTTCCAACAAAAATATTCAGCATCAACTAACATATAAAACAGTTTCCACCCTAAGCTGAATGCCAGATTCTATCAAACGAAGTGCGACCTAAAGACGCTTCTTGCAATGCCAAACACCACAAAACGGTGAACAAAAACTCAAGCAACCAATCCATAAGCGCCGTGGTATATTTATTTGGAATAGACATGAGCGATCATCGAGACTAGATAACAAAGCTGCATTAGAGCTCCATACCAATTTTTACATGCCTTTTTAAGAACAACTAAATGAATTCACGTGGTCCTTCAGTAGCAGCAAAATTACATAGCACCACATCATAATTCAGTATTCGGGTATTAAAACCAGCAACCAATTACACTGTTTTTGCAGGCCATGTTGCTTGGGCAGACATTATTATTCCTACAATCACTCCAAACAACCCAAGGGCGCTACCAAAGATCTCAATCACAAGTATTTTAACAAAGAGCGAGGAGTTTTGAGCATCAGACAACGCACAACTGCTTCCAATTATTCCTACACACAAACTGTTGCCGAAGTATTACTTTAGCAAACAACACAAACAAAATTGCAGAAAAAAGCAATTAGCTGCAGAACCTGAAGATTAACTTGTAGAAACTATATGAGCAGAGGATGAAAGATACAAACCCACAAACAAGGTTGGCAAAGCCTACAATGATGCCAGAAGCAAAAATTGCATATCCAGCTCTAAGAGATTCTGGGGCATAAATCTTTGATGAAGGAACACTCTCTAATTTGGTTTGCAGGATAATTGCCACAATAACGCCATAAATAGCAACAGCCTCACAAAAGATTACACTGACAAATAAAAACCAACAATTTATCATAGGCCAAAACATTTTTGAAGAATGATCTAGATTCAAGTAACTGTCAGTTACTACAGAACTTTCTAGGCATGCTTCACAATACTCCAGTTAAACAATTACGGTTCAAAATCACATAACTGGAAAGAACATGAACTTCAAATTAATGGAACACCAAAACAAAGCATGACCATCCCAAATGTGATTTGTAATAGCATCATTTTATAGACCTATTTCATTGACACCAAGAACATTTTAAGAGCAGGAAACTTAATTTGATTGTATACATCAATAATCAAGCCAAAACTTCATTGCTTCAAACCAAACTCAGCACCCTCTACAGTTTTAGAATGATAAATAGGCACTTATTGCTCTAGCAGTCTAGATCCAGATATTTAAACTGCAGTATGCATACCAACTGGACAGAACTTTGACAATATATACAACAAACCCATCTCTGCATAAGAAATGAAGCTTTCTTAGAAATAAAACTGTTTCATGTCCTTTACCAAACATGTGTTATTAAGGCCATAACCAGTTCTTGCTATTGGATTCTGCAAACTGATTATCCCAGATTGGGCATCTTATAAAACAGAATACAATTACCATAGAATGTGAGTAAGAAGGTCATTTAATAGATGAAATGACATAATCAGAGCCCTGAAAACACATGTTTTGTTTCAAAAAGTAATATACGGGCTCATCAAGCAATTTATAATTTTTGTTAAAAGATGTTTGCACTTCTCAGATCATATACAAAGTTTCAATTCAAACATGATATAACATTTTCCTTATTTCTATGTTTCCCAATTACTTAGGTTATTTTTCCTTATAAGATTTGCACATTGTTGCGATTCTAAGAACCATGGTCATTCACATGAACAAATGATACGGCTACCATCCAAAAAAAAATTGGTGATATAATATGTGAGTTCTCTATCAATAATCAATTTCAGTCACTTATTGTAGAGACTGCCTTTCTTACTTCTTCAAATATCCATTTGAGATAGACGCAATCATGTAATGTAAATGAAAAAAGAAAACTGGCATGGTCTGGTGCAGTAACAATGAGGAAGAGTATTCAGATTTCAATAGTGTCACAATTAGGATATAAAATGTGATGATAACAATCGTCAGTCTATACATTGTGATAAAACAGAGCAAGCAAAACAAATAATCAACTAAACTTGCTGAATAGACCTCCAAAATCCTAGGGATAGAAAATACGAATGCATAAGCAAACTTATCAAAAATAACCTTAATCAGGAAAAAGAACAGGTAATAAAATGAGAAAGCACTCTAGGGTTTTGATTACCTGATAAGATTCTTGGAGGTGATACGAGGAGCCTTGATGGCAGCTCCAATCAAACTACTTCCGGTGATGTAAATCCCCCTAACAAAATCAAAATACGCATTCGTTAAGAAACAAGAGAACAGAAACAGACCCAGAGAAAAACATGGAGGGATTGTTAACCAGGCGGCGCCGAGGACAGAGACGCCGATGGCAATGGCGATGCCGACAGCTGAGAAAGTGTAAGGAGATATCTTGACGAGGGCGCGTGACCATGAGCTGGCATCTCCAACGATGACCGAAGCATACATTTTTTCTGCCTTCTTCCCGGATGCGATCTGGGAGCAGAGAGCCTATATAGATGTTGTTAGCGCGTGCGGCTGTGGCCTTTGAGAATGTGATCTGATCGTTTCTTAAATAGTGAGAAGATGGCTTATTTAATTTTTTTTTTCGCCAAATTGTTGAAATTACTTACTAATAATGGTAAGGAGGTATAAGTCAAAACAAAAATTGTATCTTCTTTGTTACATTACATACAGCTTAGTTAAATTGACATTGTTACTCCCAGTGTTATTATGATTTTAACCACATGGTAAAATTTTGTTGATAAAATCAAAAGTATGAAATATGAATCATGGTTAGGGTGATGTCTTCTATTCAATATTTGAAAATACTAAATAACTTGCTTTATTATTCATTAATTTTATACTCCATGATCTGCACCGATTTCTAAATAATATTTTATTTAAAATTTCAAAAATAGTAATCAAATATTTTTATAATAATATTAATTATTATTGAAATAATTAAAGGTATATTATTTAATTATATGATATTTTTATGCCACATATATTATTTTATTTATATATGGTTAATCTCTTATCATTATAAATTATTTTAACGAAATTAGTTGAACAAAAATTTAATTTTGAACAATTATACTCTAAAATTTAAAAATGATACGTATTATATCATTATATTATTCTCCAAAAGTGAATCAGACTTCGAAATTTATAAAATGTAAACTTTTATAATAACTAAGGCATAACAAAAATAATGTATTTACAAGAAGTGAATGTGATTATTCTTCAAGTACATGGATTGAAAAGTATACAAATTTTAAATTTTATTAAATACTAAAGCATATGGGATATAAATTATGACAAATGAAGACATAGAAAAATTTTGATGAGAGAGAAGCTCTTACTTCTCTTTAGATCTCCCACATGGTCTTACACGAGTTTTTCAATGTTTTAAAAACTAAATCAAAAACTAAACTAATAAAAAGGGGTTTAAGGTTTAAAATGTTCAACCGGTATTAAACAGTTATAGAATTGATTAAAGATTAAATAAAATTAAAAGAATTTTAAAAATAATTAAAGAAGATTATCCTTATAAAAAATTTCAAGTTTAATTAAAAAAGGAGATTATTAAATAAAAACTAATCAGTTTATGTTGCTTTATAAAAATTATTAATTTACAAAAACAAACCAATTAATTAATAAACTGATTTCTTTTAATAACAAAAATTATTAAATTAAATTAAACTAGAATGTTAAAAACTAAATTAAAAAGTTGATCGGTTCAACATTTTTTTGATAAAATCGATCGAATCAGTTTGATTTTTAAAAGATTGAGTTTTCCTCTAATTCTTCTGCACATAATTTCTCTCGAGTTCTAAGCCTGATTCTATAATCTCCTTTGTTTTCATTAACGTTGTAGCTCTACTCTTGATGTTCATTACCCCCTTCTTTTTCTTTCTTTGTTGTTTCCACGTGATTCATCTTAGCTTCTTTTAGCTTTAGAATCCTGGTTCTACGTACCCTGTCTATTTTAGCTACCTCTCTGTACTCCTTCCTATTCTCTAGTCGCTTCTGGTTCCCCTCTTAGTTTTTCTTCTACTAAGTTTCCTACCCTTTCCTTCCCGTTCTTGGTTATAACTAGGTCTTCTTTTGTGTTCCTCACTTTTCCCCTCTTTTTCAATATTATGTTAAACATTAAGCCCCTAACTTACAAGGAATTTCCTTCTTTAACTTCAAATTTTCCTTTATCAACTCTGCCTCCCCAGACTTCTGTACGTACCCAAGAGGCTCTTATCTCATCTCATCAAGGTTGTAACACCTTGCCTATCATCCTACCCAATGCTTCTAGTAGTGAGACATGACTTCAAGTCTGAGGTGAATCTACACCTCCATTGAAGTTACACTACTACCTTCCTAAGCTTTTAAAAGGAACGTCCATTGTAGCTCTTGAAGGAGGATGCGTCAAAGTGGAGGCGACCTTGGGTTTTCATTTACATAAAAAACCCTCTTCCTAGTACTCATTGCCTGAGCTCGACACCATTAGAAGTAATACATATTAATATATGTTTTGGTTAATGATGATAACCTCTTTCTATTTAGGTTTGAATCTTTAGACTAAGCTTAATAATAATAGAATCTGGTCTTTGGGACTACAATTACGAACCTTTGTTTTTACAAAAATGGAAACCTAAAATCAAACTACAAAATCTGAAAAAAGCAAGTTCCTTTATAGCTTAATATCTATAATATTTCCTTAGAATATTATATGACAAAAGGTGTTAATCACATACAAATTTCATTGTCAAACCTTTGTGTTTAGATAAAGCAACAACTAATATGAAAAGAGTGAGCCATACTAAGTTTTTGTTCTCATTAATATCAACTAATAGCTGATGTAGCGCGTCATAACACTACTCAAAATAACTAGACCTACAATTATAACAGTTGTTATTTTACTGAATTGTTATTCTTATACCTCTCCTAGCAACCATTAATTATAGGTTAACAATAAGTTCTATTAACCTCCGTTTTCCCTTAGGTCTTGCTTAATTAAGCAGAGCTCATTAATTAAACCTAGCTATCGAACAACCTAGAACAAGCTCTCTAGATTAATTGGACAACCAAATTACAAATTAGGAAAATAGATTAATCAAGATAACAACCACACAAGCTTATGTCATTTAACTTAGGTTATGTTATCCTTAATGATTCGAAGCCATTAGTTGTCACAAACGAATTTCAACATAAAAATTACACATTATATTAAAGATTATAACAACAGTTTCTTACATAAAAACAATCAAATAGAGCACTGAATCATTCTTACACAACACCCAAACATTAAACATAGGATAAAATAATCAATCCTTAAGAGAAAAAACAACAAACAATGGAAGAAATACTTAACTGGTTCTTTAGCATCGATATCACCTTAGAAACGATGTCAAAAAGCTAGCCGTGGGTCTCCAAATGAATGGAGCTTTGCCCCTTCTCTTCTTCAAAACTAAGAGTTCACCCTGTAGCACCCCCTTACTGCAAGGTACACGCTGGGATGCCCGGAGGTCATTCCGACACATATCCTATGACGAGGGCACACTATGTTCGATCACTACATAAACTTTACAAGGCATCATATCATTACTCACTTAAAAGCATCATAAGAAAACCACAATATTTTAAAACCAACTTTTTCCTCATTTCATTTCATAAAAACCC
>JAOSBO010000168.1:45277-55567 GCA_027563915.1 Erythroxylum rotundifolium | reverse complement strand
GTCCAATGAATGTGAATGAGGATTGAGATATTGAAGTGCTACTTGTATGTGAATGTGAAGACCTATGTGCTATATAACGTGATTGATTGTGTTACATGTATTCCATTCATGAATGCATAATCAGATAATGGAAGTTGTGACTAGAGTAGCCAACGATCAGAGCGTAAAGCTCAACGAGTGAAAATGAGCCTCGAGCTTACAAGTGTTTCAGAGCCTTAGACTCAACGTGTAATGAGCCCTGTATCCTCATCGGATAAGGGACAGTTATTAATGAGCCCAGTATCCAAAATGAATACGGGACAGTTGAGGCACTCGGTCACAACAACGTAACAATTGGAACAAAGTCTTATGATAATTTCATATGCATTTGGTTATGTATGTTTGATTGATTGAAATGTATAATTTGCCTATGCTTAAGTGAAAATGTGAAACGTGGTCAAATATGCAACAATGTGATTATATGTTATGTGAAATGATTGATTAAGTGTATGTGATCTAATATGAATATATGTTATGTGAAATTGATGTGTTGTATGAATTGAGTGAATCATCGATGATAGTTACCTCATTGAGTTAGCAAAACTCACCTAAAATTTGCAAAGATTTTTCAGAGCTCAAAAGAATACCCCATGAGGCAAACGGGAGTATACGTATTGCATGTAAGTGAGAGATAGAGGTTGGGATTAGTTGATGTTTGCACAATTATTTTTATTAATTCTTTTGATTGTATGGAAGAATGTATTCTAAGATTTTGTATCATGTTTATTAATCAATTTACATTTTGTAATAACTTTCCAAAATGGAAAGGGGTGTAAATGAAACAAATTTTGAGTGTAATTAATATATATGTGATTGAAAATGTATAGGATCAAAACGGGCCCGATTTGATTATTGATTTTTTCGCAAATGTATGCATTGTTTTAAAAAGAAAATAAAAAGATTTTTATAAAGAGATTTGATTAACTGAGTGCTCTAGCATGCCACCCTTATGGGGCAAGTGCTCAGATATCACTCAGGATGTCAGGTACGAGTTCCGAGAGGGTGGGGTGCTATAAGGGAGGCTTCCCTTTTGAGTTTATCCATCACCCTTCTACTTGAGGATTACCTTTCTGAACTATCTGATTGTGTGACTAGTTTCTCTAATGGTTTGGCCTCAGCCTAAATTTCGGTACTCCCATGAATCATTTGTTCAGTAACTATTTCCTCCTCTTCCATAAGTAGATTAATCTGAGCGTTTGGAGCATTTAGAGGATTGATAATATTGTTGTCTGTTATTAGCTTACTATTCGAACAATACTTTAGTTCACATATTTGAGCTTCTTTCATCAACTTGTCATCCCATATTTTCCCTTGGAATGCAGTAATGGATTGAGAATTTTTTGATAAAATTTAATATGCATCATCGTCGAACACTGCCCCTGAATCAAAGCTTTGATTGTCTAAACTGGTAATACTATTGCCCTATCGTACAAACTCGTACTGACCCGTTGCTTAAGAATATCGGTTGATGATTCGTTGGTCAAAGGAGCCACCCTATGTGCTTGCTTGCTATCAGTTTCTCCTATTGCTGTGTACTCCCTGCTTAATACATTCGAATTCTTATAACCTAGCTGCTTAACTAATTTTTTTCCCTACACACTCAAGTTATCATGCGGCATTTTCACCAATTCAAATTCAGTGACAACATTAATAGGACTCATTTCAATTTCCTCACTTTACATAACCCTATTAACTTTAGGAAAAGTCTCCACCTCATTCACAGTCAATACATCGCTATGCACAGGAATGCTCCTCTCCTCGTATATCTTTTAATTAGTGAAATTCTGCTTCAATTCACATTGAAAGAAATCAATTCATTGCCTATTAAGCTGGGATTTTCCAAGTGCCCCATTATTTTAACTTCTGATTTTCCTTTTTTTTTAAGGTCATTGATTCATCAAAACCCATGAGCTCATTGTGACTCTTTGATCTAAACAATTTTCCCGTAAGCTTCCAATTTTCTTTACTGCACTAGGCTTCCGTGGATTGGAAATAGCTGCAAAATATTTTATAAGCTTACCATCTTCTCCTATCTTCATGATAGGCAGCTGATTAGGAAGAATACAGTCTCTTCTCACCTTAATATGAAGTTTAACAAAACACACTCTTTCCATATTAGTAGTTTGGGCATCCATACTTATAGGTTTTCCTAGTGAGCTTGCTAGGAAGCTTAAACCTTCAATCATCCATAATTTTAGAGGAACATTATGAAAATAACCTGTAATAGAATAACAATATTACCTGAATTGAAGTCGAAACTAGGTCTCCAACGTTGAAAGAACATCGGCTGTCTATTGATGTCTCACGGACCCTGCTCTAAAATTTTATGGATGTTTCTTTCAGCGAAAAATTTGAGAAGGAAGAAGTCATCATCTCTAAGCATTACTTTCTCTAATCCTTCTTTCCCCCACCCTATCAAAGCCCATGCTTGCACCACTAGAAAAGTTAAATGCTTATTGTAGAAAGTGCCCACCAGTGCAGACACCCATATACTTGCTCTTTATTTGAGGAGTTCCACTAGATGAGTCAGAATACCATCCTTCATTTCATTTGTAAAATATCATAGTTCTCCTCTATTACATTGTATTTGAGGCTTAGATTTTTATGCTCTAATATTGTGTTTAACATTCATTGCAACCTCTATGCTACCAGACCCTGACTTTGTGGCACTTAGCGATGTTGGCTGGGAGGTTCTCTAGGGACATATTAGAGGGAGTTAAACCTCCCCATTATCCATTGTATAGGCCTAAGAAGGCCCACCAAAGGAACAACATTCAGTTTCCAGACAGTGAAATCACTATTCCAAGTTGACAATTTCGGGTGCGAAATTTTACGAAAAAGAAGCTTAAGAAACTTATTCTGATTATTTTCTTCTACGTTATTTTCTTTCCTTAATTTTTAAAGCCTTAGTTATGTGCTTGACGTTGTGTTGATTACTAGTTTGCCAACTCACTAATAAAGAGGGAGAGCACACCTTTGTAAGACCATACAACACTTATGAACGATATTTTCTCATATTATTAGGCTATAAAATTTAGGAGAGATATAAGCATCTACTGAGGAATTTTTAGTACAATAAGTTACCTACTTTATTTCAATTTTAGACATTTTACAGTGATCTGAACTGAGCTGTAAAGTAGATAATTTATATAGTAGCTAAAGGAGCCTTGCATTACAAAAAACTTATTGAGGAATTTTTGTACAATAAGTTACCTACTTTATTTCAATTTTAGACATTCTACAATGATATGAACTTAGCTATAAAGTAGATAATTGATAGAGAAGTTGAAGGAGCCTTGCATTACAAAAAATTGAGAAGCAACCTTAGAGTTAGATTAAGGGGATGATAAAGAATTATTACCAATGGTAATCAAGAAAAACATGGGTCCTAACTTAGAAGGTATATAAAATGAGGATGCTTTGACCACTCTAGTAGCTTAGTTAGAGGCTTTCAATGGAAAAAAAGTGTAACCTAACTGAAGCAATAAAACTTACACAAGCATTATATTACTATCAGTGTGAAGGTAAAGCACACAATGTTGATTGTCAAATTAGGAATCCTTTTTCCATGGTAACTTAACAAGTTGGTTACCACTAACAACTTCAAACCAACCTTTATAGTAACAATTAAAACCTAGAGTAGGGGGATCAACTAAATTCCTTATGGAGTATTCAGATAATTCAAGGGCCAACTCTACCTCGATATTATTAACAACAATAATATGAGGAGAAATTGATTCTATAAGACTTAATGATGAATTTTATGTCCATCTCTGAGGCTTGATTTCAAATCAAAAGGCTTCAATTTACAACCTAGAAAAATAGATTGATAACCTAGAAAATTGGTTAATTGAGAGATGTTAGTGGTCATTGGCTAATAATAGAGTGCAAGATTCTATGAAATATGAGAAGATAGACACCTTGATGGATGAAAAGTTAATAAATGGTAAGGAAAAGGATGCTAAAAGAGAAGGATGTTGTTAAGGAAAAAGAATGAAAGAACAACAAGGAGAATTTTCATATATCTAAAGAGAAAAACCATTTTTCCTCTTATGGTGATCCTTAATGTTTTCATAATATGATATATTCTCGTCTATGATCTTTATTAGGGTATCATCAAGTAAGATTGGGGGGGCTGAAGGAGAACCAAAAGGCATGGATGGGAATAATCTCAAATATTAAGGGAAGAAGACTTTCATGAGGCACATAGAAAATCCTAAATTAGGAGGTTTCAAGTCCTCTAATCTACCTCCTCAACTTTGGAGTTTAACTAAATAACTTTAAAGAAGCACTTATTAACAGGCATCCCAATTCCTTACTTTTATGAACTTCATTTTCATTTAATAATAGGCTCCTTATTTATTAGATGTTTATTTTTAGTTTATTTTTGCACGTTTATTTTTTATTTCTATTCTTTTTCATTATTTGTTTACTTTTTGTGTAGGACCCTAGTCTTAATTATCAATGCAAATGAAAGGAAAGCAAAGAATAAGGCTTAATAAATTTCTCTCGATCTTAATACCTTCATCTTTTTCCACAGTTTGCATATTTTCATTTATTTATTTTTGTGCTATATATGCATACAGTGAGTATAATATATAACTTAAATATATGGGAGTGATTATCTTAAGTTTTAGTTTATTTATAAGCATTCAATCCAATTGCAATTAGCTTAGTAAGTGAAAACTATAAAGAATTACGCAAAGAGATTGAGGTAATTGATTTGATATATTATAAGCGATAATGTCTTGTAAGCTGATTGCCTTAGGTTAATAGATATGATCATTGATGAGTAGTATAGTTGAAACTTAATTGAACAGTTTTAAGAAGGATGCTTCGATTAAACGATGAGTCTATATATGATTTTTTCACATTTTTATTTTCAAGTTTGGATTCTTTAGTGGATGATTACTTTATATTGATTATGAAGTGTAAAAAAAAAATTGAATAAAGTTGTGGATTAATAAATTCTACGATACTAATTTTGATTTAAGTAATATGGCACCTCACATAAAAATATCAAGATGACTTTTTAGCTAAAAAATCATTGCCCGATATAATATATTAAAATTTTTAAAATAAAATTGCATTAGTTTGTTCTTATTATGATATTTGATATACTTCTTATATTAGACTTTTACTTTTCCACTATCCACTTTATATATGAGAGAAATTTGTTTTATTAAGTTGAATTTGAAAGCTTATTTAGTTAGGTTGATATTGAATTAGGAGTTGTTGTAATTGTCTAGATATCTAAGTGGTTAATTAATGGGATGATTAAACAAGTAATGATGATAGCTAACTATTTTGATGGAATTATTAAACTTTCATAGAATCGACCATACTTAGGTTGATATCTTTTGAGATTGATTTGTTTGAGGATACAAAAAACCTTAAGTGTGGGAGTATTTGATGAGAATAAAATATATTTATATTTCTCTAGGTGTTTTATTATGTTTTTCATATATGTTACCTTGGTTTAATTGATTTGTATTATGCTTTAAGTGATTCTTCAAGATTTTGCCTTAGCATGAGTTATACTAAGAATTGGAGAATATTTTAAGTGAAAATATGAAAAAAAAAAACAGAATTCTTAGTTGAACATGACTTTGATAAGAAGGAAGAAAATGGAGGTATTAAGAGCAAAATGAAGATATTTGGGCAATACTAGACAACTTCGATAGTACTTCTTAAATTAGTTATTGCTATTTCATTTTACCGATTATTGAAATGATTAAAGTTGCTAATGAAAATCTAATAAAGAAATCTCTCAAGCATAGTCTGAGAACTAGGCATATCTTAGCTTGTATAAAGAAGTGAAACTAAGCTAAAAGATCCACGATCTAAGGTCATATCCACTAGAAAGAAATAGCGTCAACCCCTTTCCAAAGAGCTCCAAAATCCTAGCTTTTGAGTATTTTTTAGCCTTTTCATAATTTTTGCCAACGGAGAGAAAAAAAACCTAAAGGAGCATAAAGAAGTCCATTCAAGAGAAAAAAAATCAAAATAATCTTAACAACTCAAAATTCATATCAAAATATTGAGATCAACCATAAAACTTTCGTATTTTTTATTTCTCTGATTTCTTTGATGTGTTTATTGATTTAAATATGATAAGTGGTTAGTTATTTCATATTTTTAGATAAGAGGGAAACCTAGTATTTTCCTTTATATGAATTGAATTGATTTTATTTATGAATGACATTTATATATGTGAATTATCTTTGATTAAAATTAATGAAGATTCAATCATGCTATTAAATTGATATGATTTAAATAGAGTTGTGGAAAATTCGAGAGACCCTACTTGTGAATGAAACATGAGTTCTACTAGGTTAAATATGGTGCTATAGATAGACTTACATGATCTTTATGATGTCAGTGAGACCTTGAATGCAAATTTATAGAATTGAATACATTTAAAGGGGTGTTTCTTCGTAGAGATACAGGTTGACTAACTAGAGAATATGTAGTTATAACTTAAGAAGTGCACAAATCATGCAAACAACGATAATAATACTAGAGTATTTTTTGTTATCTAGATTACATTTAGATATGTTTTCTTCTCTTGAGTGCGTGATTTGTTTTTATCTCGTGTTTACTCTACCTAGCTTTAGTTTTAGTTTTAGTTTTAGTTTTAGTTTTAGTTTTAATTTTAGTTTTAGTTTTAGGTTTAGGTTTAGGTTTGAGTTTAGGTTTAGATTAATTATTAATCATCAAAACCATATCTCTTTAATTAATTAACTAGATGATAGCAGGAGAGTTTACTCTATTACTATTTACTTTCATATGGGATCGATACTCTATTCACAAATGTATTACTACCAAATTATAAGCAAAACTGCATTAGGTTATGAGTAAAATATTTGATAGAGAAAATTTTAGGGGTAGAAAACAACACAACAAGTTTTTTTAATGAATTATCAATTTTAAATAGTAAATTTGGTTATTTATTTTTAATAGTAGCTAATACTTTTATATCTTATTATAGTTATTTTTTGTTCTATGTTATATATTTTTTAGTTTGTTTTTTCGACATACTTAAGCCTAAAGAGGAAATTTAAAGATCATTACTATTGAAAGATTCAAAGAACAGGATAATAGAAAGCTTAAAAATCATGTGTATGTTGAACTTAATTATTGAATAAGGCCCAAGGCATAACTTTTGCGAAACTATGTCTATATGTATGGTAGAATAAAAGATCCATGGTCTAGGATATGCCTATATCTCATATTGTTCCCATACTTGAGTTTCCAAAACAATATATGATTTGGAGATTTGCCAGTGTCCTAGACTATTTCTAAAGGTTACATAGGATAGTAGGATCTACAACTTAGTACACATTGGTGCCCTAACTTGTATCTATATAAAACTTTTTATAGAATGATCTATGGCCTAAGCCACGCCCACTCTTAGGTTATGTCTTTAATAATTTTGCTATAAAAGAATTTAAGGACTACACCACAATTGTATCATAGGTCATGTCACTAAGTTTTTGAAACTCATAGGACACACCAAATACCCCATCAAGTATTAAGAAGGCTTTGTTCAACATAGATTAGAATAAGGAACTTAGATCTAATGAACTGACTATATAGTTTTTTTTAAAAACTTGGAGCTTTATAGTTCAACAGTTACAAAAACTTGGAGCATTATAGTTCAACAGTTACAAATACAATCCTATAATTCTCTACTAAGTAAGCCCAATAAAATTTATATCTATCTCATTTTTAAAGTTCCAAATCCATTAAGCTTACTTGATGATAGATTAATATCTTATTATAATATGATCTACAAATTTATTTTCAAAGTTTTTTGGCTTCAAGGCCTAAAACTGATACTAAAAAATTTAGTGAATGCTTATTAAGGAGCAGATCCATCAGAGGAGGAAAGAAATTAAGAGATATGCTTTGAATATGGCTTCTATAAGGCCTTTTAACTCCATAAGCTAAATTTTTATCTTTTGTATTATATTAGCTTTTAGCTTTCCATCTTAACACCTCAGATGGCTATATTAATGTATATCTAAAGTTTCATATGGAATTCTCATTAATGGGGAGCCAACAAACATATTCAAGGGAGTTAAGGGATTATAACAGGGTGACCTTTAATCACCTCACATGTTTCGTCTTTACATGGAGGACCTAACCAATATGATAGCAAGGAATATTGAGAAAGAAAAATGGCTTTAGCTATCACTATAAATATGAACAAACCAAAATATTCAAATGAGCTAAGGGATTGCAATAGCCTTTTATCGCCTTACTTATTTACTTTTTGCATAGAGGCCTTAACCCATATGATAGCAAGGAATATTAAGAAAGAAAGAAGCTTCAAATATCAATATAAGTATGAGTAAACCAAATCATTCATCTTCTTCTTTATAGATGACTTATTGTTAGTTTATGGTGTAAATCAAGAATCACTCTAAGTTTTTTATACAATTTTTATAAGAATTTAAGAAGCTATCAAGTCTCACAATCAACACTCATCATAACGACTTTTATTTTTCCTTGAGATATCAAACAATAGCTAAGTATCTAGCCTAAAAGTAGGCTTTCAAAATGATCAATTCTCTTTTAAATATCTTCCAATCACCACCGAAAGAATCTCCTCTATAGATTGACAACCCCTATTTGATTCCATTCTAAAGAGGCTTAGATAATGGAACAACAAGTTTTTATCTTATAATATAGGTAGGATATAATTGACAACCTTTATTCTCAATAAGTAACATATCTAATGGAGCTTAAACTTGCCTCTCCTTATAAACATTATCATTGTAATGGATAGAGTGCTTAAAAACTTCCTATAGAATAGTAAAAGAGATAACAATAAGGGTTAATTTCAAATGGTAAAACTTATTCCTACCTAAGGATAAGGGTGACTTAAGAATCAAATACAAAAGGACATGAATAGGATGTTACCAAGTAAAAGGATATGAAAACTCCATATAGATAAGGATACCTAGTGGGTTAAGTGAATGCTTTTAGACGTCCTCAAGGGTGAGAACTTCTAGAATATCAAGTCTAAAGCCAACAATTCTTAGAATCTTAGACATATATTGAATGTAAGGGAGCCTGTTAAAACTTTCTTCAAATGCAGAATTGGTAATGGAAAGAATATATGGTTTTGGTTCAACAATTGACATCAATTTAGACCTTTGCAAAAGCTACCGGAATATTGCTTATTGAAGACTATTTTACTAAACATTACTAGAGTTAAAGAATACTTGATTTTGCACTAACAATTGGCTTCAATTTAGACCTACTAGAATACTATTCATTAAAGAATATTCTACCAAATAGTATTAGACTTGAGGTAAAAGGAGGGTCCTAGGGTTGGCCAATTTATCATTCAAATGATTCTCAAGTATCATCCAAAACTTACCTACTTATACTATAGTTTGAATACACCTTTATATGGCTAAGGCACCACTCCTCATCATTCACTAATTAATCTTACATGGAAGCTCTAACATATTCTCATTAATTAGTGCCATGGATTAACCTATTTTAGTTTTCAAAAAATCTTCCTAAAACTTCTTTTATACTCTATTTATCAGTCAAAGGACATTAAGAACCAATGGCAAATTTAACTATAGCTTAGTAAACAACCATCTCTACTTTCTATTACAATTAAGAAAATCAAATCGTAGACTATTTGTTCTTTAACTACCAATTTTCCTTAAGATTATGAGATAAGATCTTAGCTTTGTCTAACCAATCCGGGGGCACTGATGATGGGATATCATTATGGCTTGTGCTTATAATTTAAAAAGTTCTAGAAAAGAAGATTTAAAAGCCTATAGGGTAACTTTTAATTATTTGGAAGGAAACCATCATTTATTTGGAAACTCGACCAGGCCTGCTTATTTTCATTTATGTTTTTGGTTTTTGGTTTTATTTTTAAATTTAGTAAAAACTTTTTTTGAGTTTTTGGTTTTGGTTTTGGTTTTTTCCTATTATCAAAATTTAGGAAAATTACAAAAAGTGATTTTTAATCTAAAATTATGAATAATTTAATTTAATATTATATTTGACTAATAAAATAATTATTAATGAAAATTAATTTTATTAATAATTCATTCAATTTTCTAATTAAATTTCATGATTATTAATAAATATAATTAAATTTAAACTATTTTCAAAATATATAAATTTCAAATAAAATTTTTATTTAATCATTAAAAATAACTATTAATTTTTAAATTATCTTATTTTTATTTTAGTCTCTTATATCATCATCAT
>JAOSBO010000168.1:32296-44786 GCA_027563915.1 Erythroxylum rotundifolium | reverse complement strand
ATTTTAAATTTAATTATATTTATTAATAATTATTAAATTAATTTTATAAATTAAATTAAAATTGTGATTATTATTTACTATTATAATTTTTGGAGACAGAGTACAACTATAGTCTGTATAATATGACAATGGACTATTTTGTAATTTTTAAAAAAATTCAGGAACTATTTCATAAATTTAAAAAATTATCCGAAACAATATCCGGTATTGACCGATACCAATATAATACTGTTCTAGAACTTAATCCGATACCAAATTTGATATAGTATTCATAACATTAACCAGACCAGAATAAACCACAACTGCTATTATTAATAGACACTAAACAAATAAATGAATGGATAAAGAAAGTATAACGCACGCCATTACCATAAGTAGATTGCAAGATCAGATGACCGCGCCCAAGCGAATCTGGCAAAATGGAACCATATTAACTTAATCATCGCCATCTGTCATTGTGCTCTGTGTGGTTTCTGTTACCTTTTACGAGTGCAGTGAATTGAGTGAGGAAGAAAATAACACAAAACTCAACCCTCTTCTTCTTCTTCTTCTTTCTGACTAAAGCTTTCTTTATTCGGTAGCCCAAATATTATCATCTTCATCATTGTCGGCTTTTTGTATGTTTTCTGCTTACCCCTTTCTATTCTTTTGTCTTTTTTGTGGATTTCTTTGTTTGGTCTTATTCCTACCCCTTTAACGATTAGATCTATGCCAGTTTTAGCTTAAACTATACTGATTTGGCTATTCAAGTTATCAATCTTCAAAGTAAATCACCATCATCTGTCGCTGCATGCAGCCTTATCGCTGTGTTTTACATGTAGAATCGTGTCGTTTTGGAGCTCCCTGGCGGCTCTTATGAATTTTTCTCCTTTTCTGTGTTCCAATATAGAGGGAAAGCTGTCAAACTTTACTTCCTAAAATCAGAAACCAATTTCTGCTTTCACTTTTCTGTGTCTTAGAAGCATTTGGGCATGATGAGATTTGGATGGAATCTTGTCATGTACTTGTTGATCATTTTTACCACACCCATCCAAATCAGGATTATGGTTCACCTTTTAGTAAAATTAAATGATATATCTTAAATCAGTAACATTTTTGTTTATCTAATTCTGGTATTTTTTTTCTAATTAAAATATCCCAAAGTGCGATGAAGCTACCAGGTCTCTAGACAGCTTATAGCGCGCCCCACTTTTATTGGAGGTTTATTTGCACTCATTGTTTGAATCCCTTGTATATCGGGCCTTCCTTTGGGTGGCAGGTTATCGCTGATTTGTTGGAACTTGGTACCCAAAAATTTAATACCCTCTTATCTTTCACTCAAGTTTCGCAAAAGCAAACTTGTTGAGGCTAGTATCTACATATGTATTTGATTAATACAGGGCTAATGGCTAAATGCATTAGCTTCTTGATATATTTTCAATGGCATGTCTTTGGTTTGTTGGTTTTGTTCTGTGTCCTATTCGGTTGTTACCCTTTTTTCTCCTCAGTTTTTCACTTCTCTGTTGCACCTCTGGTTTTTATGGCATTGATGAATCTTTATTTCTTGTTCGTTTATAACATTAAAAAGGCCACTATTAGCTGCCTCTATCGCATCACTGAATATCTTGCCAAGTTCAGTTATTTCAATTATTTTGCTTTCTTTCGCTCCAACTCTGTTATCATTTTATGTGGCTACAGCTCCTGAAGTGCGAAGCATGAGAATGGCTGAATAAGGTATTACTGATGACTGGCTGGGGTGTAGATTAGCAAAATCATCCCTTTCTCGAGCTGAAATCAGTTGATCTACTAATGCCGGAGCAAATGGAAATTTTCGAAGAAATGGGATTTTGTGGCAACTTTGACATGATTTCCGCTTCTCTTGGTCAAGGAGAGCTGGCTCCAGAACCTGAACAATTTGCAACAATCAAGGAGGATTACATTGATGAAGAGATGGATGTTGATGAACTTGAGAGGCGGATGTGGAGAGACAGAATGCTTTTAAGAAGGCTTAAAGAACAGAATAAAGAGTAAGGAAGGTGTAGATAATGCAAAGCAGCGTCAGTCTCAGGAGCAAGTTCGGAGGAAGAAGATGTCAAGGGCACAAGATGGCATCTCAAAATATATGCTGAAGATGATGGAAGTTTGCAAAGCTCAAGGTTTTGTATACGGGATCATTCCTGAGAAGGGGAAGCCAGTGACCGGAGCATCAGACAATCTTCAAGCTTGGTGGAAGGAAAAGGTCAGATTTGATCGAAATGGACCTGCTGCAATTGCCAAGTATCAAGCAGATCATTCTATCCTTGGAAAGACTGATGAATGTGGTGTAATGACATCTACACCTCACACTTTGCAAGAGCTCCAAGACACAACTCTTGGCTCACTTCTATCAGCTTTGATGCAGCATTGTGATCCACCTCAGAGGCGTTTCCCATTGGAAAAGGGCATTCCTCCACCATGGTGGCCCACATGTACAGAGGAATGGTGGCCTCAACTGGGTCTGCACAAAGATCAGGGTCATCCTCCGTACAAGAAGCCTCATGATCTGAATAAAGCTAGGAAGGTCAGTGTTCTAACAGCAGTTACAAAACACACGTCCCCCGACATTGCCAAGATCCGCAAGCTTCTCTGTCAGTCTAAATGCTTGCAGGATAAGATGACTGCCAAAGAGAGCGCCACTTGGTTGGCAATAATTAATCAGGAAGAAGCATTGTCGAGAAAACTATATCCAGATAGTTGCCAGCCTGTGTCTGCTTGTGAAAGTGGCTGTTTCATCATTGGTGATGCCAGTGATTATGATGTTGACATGGTGGACGATGAACCAACTCCTTAAGTAGAAGAGGATATGAAAGCTCGTAACATCTTTGATATGGGTGCAGCAGCTGTACAAAATGATAGATTGATGGTGGCACCAATGGCTTCACAAATCAAGGGAGAAAAGTTATTGAAACAAACTCGGATTTCATTAAGAAGCGGAAGCAGACAGCTCATGATGGATCATAAGTTCTACACTTGTGAGTTCCCGCAATGCCCCCACAGTGACTATCGGCTGGGGTTTCTGGACAGGATTGCAAGAAATAATCATCAAAGAAACTGTCATTATAGAACTGATAGTTCTCAAGGTTTTGGATTGTCAAATTTCCAAATTAATGAGGACAAACCGGCAATCTATTCTCTACCTTTTTCTCAAGTTAGGCAAGCAACTCAACCAGTGAACCAGACAGCTGGAATCAATCTTTCGGGTCTTGGACTTCCAGACGATGGGCAAAGAATGATATCTGATCTCATCTGCCTTTATGATACAAATGTTGAGCAAGACAAGAACTTGAACGCTGGGACTGTTAAATGTTATCGTAGATGAAAATCAGAAGTTTAAATTTCAGCTGGATGACAGCTTCTATGGCCAACTTGGAAACAACACGAACAATGAAACTCACATGCCTATTAAGAGAACAGTGTTTATATCAAGTGATGTTCGCTTTGATATAGGATTTGACAGTGTTACCGACTTTAGATATTTCAATCTGGCATCAGTTGAGAGTTCAGTGGATCCAGTTTCAAAGCATGAAACGTCATTGTGGTACCTCTGATAAAAGAAAAATAATTATGTCAAACATCTCTATGTTTCTTTTGGTTTCTGATACGTAAAGGTGAAATGGCGGTGTACACTCTGGGAAGTAGATAAATATTGACAGGTATAATAGATGTCTTGAGTGTATACTTTGGAATCTCATCTTGATCTATAGGGTAGGATGTGTATTAAATAAAAGACTTAGCCTTCTGCATTTGCATTTCCTCATCATGTAGCAAAAATGCTTGTAGAATTGTTGTATCAATATATGTTAGCTTCTTAAATCTTTTACTTTCTTGATGCTTAAAATCATTTTCTTTTTTCCTTGAAAATAATTATACACTATAATTTGCGAGTAACAAATTGACGCGGATTGTTTGATGATAAAGGAAAACAATCTTAAGATGAATAGTCCTTTAATTATAATTTGGAGGTTACATCCATCTAATATTGTTGGTTCGCTACCTATCCGATTGAGGCCTGGAGAAAACAGAAATGTTCTAGCACTTTTTTTTTTTTTTTTCCCTAGGTTGTCTTTTGTTTTGTATCATTTGCACCAGGTGCGCAAATTCGGCTGGCCCCCATTATGTTTTTCGGGGAAAGAAAAATGGAATCAGATTAATAGGTATACATTATTTTAATTCAAGGAATTCTTTTATCTTTCATAGTTCTATGTGTTGATAACATATGAAGACTTAATTAACGTCTCGTATCAACAGAGACCAACATTGGCTAAATATGGAAAATTCTAGAGGCCAATACAATAGGCGAGATTTGCATAAATGAGATTATACTGAGCTTACGGGACTAGAAATAGGAAAATCAACTAAGAAATTAGGAAATAGGGAGGGAGTAGAAATAAATCCTGACGATTTTATCCAATCGAGCAATCAGGAGACAGAAGCAATGGCTAACTCAAGTTTAGTTGCTAACTCCATGGATAAATCATGATGATTTTATCCATGGAGGAGTTTTTTGCTCATTCACCTCCTCTTGACCAGAAATCAAAGAAGCATAAGGAAGTAGAGATAAGGCTTATAGATTATAGACAATTAAGTAATCAGGAGACAGGCAATAGATAAGTTCAGTCGTTGCTGGCATTTTGAACTCCATAAAGATTAGTCCCCCATGAAGATTAGTCCCCAATAACTAATATCCCTAAAGATCAATGTCAAGAGGAACAAGTGGTAGAATGTTTAGCTTTACAGGGTTTTAAGTAGGACACTAGAACAAGTTCAAGAAGGAAGAATAAAGAAAAAGGTTGAAAGAGCCTTACTCATTCCTAATGTCCATCCTCACATGGAATGTAAGGGCATTAACTGCCCAAGAATCAATAGATGCTAAGGAATTACTTATTGGAAACAAAGCCTTAACAAGTCTTTTTGGGAAAAAAACTAGAGGAAGATAAGGGCAAGAAGTTACATTTATTAGAGAATCATTAGAATATCATCTTTAATAATCAATTTAACCACCATGATAGTATTGTCATTGCATTTGACTCAAACATCATTGAAGTCGCTCCACTCGAATCCTCTAATCAGGTTATATACATCTCTCAGTACTTTAGTTCATGAAAAGCTTAATTTTTTAATTACCTTTATCTATAGATTCAATTATGCATTTCAAATGAATGTGCTTTAGGTGGAACTATAAAGCTTCCACTCCCCTACTACTTCTTCTTGGCTAATCCTAGGAGATTTTAATAACACATTGCATAGTTTAAAAGTAGCTAGGAATATATGCTTGATGAACTTCAGTAAAGAATTTAGGTAAGCAGATTAAAGTTATAGACTTAAAGTTTAAGGGTTATTTATACATATGGAGCAACAAAGAAAGTAAAAATTGACATATAAAAAAATATATAAAGCTTTTATCGATAAGGCATGTTTAATAAAGCTCTTAGAGAGTAATGCTACCTTTAGCAATCTATTATTCTCATACTGTTATCCAATATTCATCCATAATTTCACTCAAAGGCAACCAAGAAAAGTTCCTTTTAGTTTAATAATTATTTGATAGAGGTTAAAGGGTTTGAAGAAGCTATTGTCATTGGTCTTTCCTCAACATTTCATTGTCACAAAGCTTACATCTATATGAGAAAGTTATAAATGGTGAAATAGAATCTCAATTAGCTAAACCAGGTAAGAATATACAATATTCAACTATAGTTAACCTTAACTAACCTAAAGCTTTACCTAAACCCTGGTGATCCTCTCACGAAAATGGAAGAGACAATGGCATTGCTTAAATTCATTAAAACCCTAAAAATTCATAACTCCTTAAACAAAAACAAAGGATTTAATAGTTGAAAGGAGACAAAAAAAAACTCCTCTTTCTTCCAAAAATCTATTTCTATAAGAAGGAACACTGATAAAATAACTTCATTTATTAAATATAAAAAAGTTTTAGCTCAATCATAAGAGAAGATAAATCAAAAAGCATATGAATACTCCTTAACACTAGAGACTCTTCAATTAACTTGCTTAGATCATTTATAATTGAAAAAATTATAGAAGAGAAAACAAACTCTCTTATTCAACATTTAAATGATGAAGATACTAAGGAATTATTTTTTAAGCTTAATCTAGGTAAGTCCCTTGACCCAAATGGACCGAATTATCTTTTCTAAAAAAATCTTGGTCACTCACCAAAGATGTTGCATTGATATTTCCTAGAAAATATGGAAAATGTGGAAGTGTTTTGGTTGTGAATTTGATTTTGATGTTTTATTTGAGGACAGTCAAAGGCTAAGTATGGGGGGAATTTGATATATGCTGGTTAAATGAACCGAGCTTGTATGGTTATTTCCTAGATTAATCTATTTTCCTTATTCGTTTCTAAAGAGCTTGCTCTAGGTTGTTCGATAGTTAAGTTTAGTTAAAGAGCTTGTTTTAGTTAAACACAACCTATGGGAAAACCGAGGTTAATAGAGCTTCTTGTTGACCTAAGATTAATGGTTGTTACGAGAGGTGTGAGAATAAAAAAATAATAAAGTATGCATGCTTATTTGAGTGTAGGTCAAAATGGAAACAAGAATTAGATTCCAAATTGATTCATCATTTTTTTATCTTTTGATTATTTCCCTTAATTTTCTTTTGTTATTTTAATTTTAATTTATTTTGTTATTCAAAACCAAATCAACCCCTTCCCCTCTAAAAAAAACTAAAAACTAATTATTTTCATTACAAAAGCTTTACACACTCTTCGTGGAATCAACCTAGACTTATCATTAACTATAATTTTAAGTTTAGTTATTTTATGTAATGTTATGATACACTGCCAAGTATTACAGAGATATTTTATAAAGGGATTTAAAAAAGATAGAGGCTAGTATGTTATGACTTGGATGATTGCTGAAGACATCAATTATAGACCTTCACACTCTAAATTAAATGGTGGTAAGGGTACTTAACACTCTAATGTAAAAGAACCAATCAAACTCACTTCTTCTCTAGTTTTGGTGGATTTTGTATACCATGGAGCATTGTTTACTTGAAGTAACCATTAAAATAAGGATATATTCCTTTAAAGAAAACTTGATAAGTGCTTAATAAACAACTTGTGGCTAGAAAAACTAGGAGAGAGCTTTACCACTTTTGACTGACCACTTTTCTCAAATCCCACCACTATTTCTATTAACATTCTCAGTAAGCTAGCAAACAAAAGACCCGCTCTCAAATTCTTCAACTCACTCTTAAAGCATCCCTAACTCAACTCAATAATTTCTAGAGCTGTGGAGAAATCATTTTTTATGGTTCTAAAGCTTTTTATATGCAAATGATGAAATCCATTAAAAAGGAATCCATTTCCGAACTGAAAAATAATGCTAATCTAATGCAGTAAGACAAAAAACTAGCTTTGGAAAATCTTATAGAAGCTTAAAGGGTTTTATCTAACTAACCAAAGGATACAACTATGAGAGAAAGAGAAAATGTTGAAATAAGGAAGTACTTATTAATTCAACATGCTACCAATATTAATTCAAGAATAATTAAAAACATATAATTGAATCTCAATTATTTAAAAAATGAAGTAAATTAAAAGAGAAGGAGGGAGAGGTGCGATGGAGAATGGAGAGGGAGGTAGACCAATAGGTAGGGGGAGGTGCAGTGACGTCGCAGTGGAGGACGACAGCAACAAGTGGTGAGATAGAGAAAGGTGAGAGAGATAGTGGTACATTTGTGAGGGGGTGGTTTTGTTAAAAAAAATTTTCTATTAAGTCCTTGCACTTTTCAAAATTTATGGTACCACTTGGTATTTTGTTGGTATTTCAAATACTAATCGGTACCCAAGGCTTGCACCAAAAGGCCTGATAATGTTTCATATTTATCCAACACAGTACCTTATGACCGGTACGGAATGTTATCCGTAATGTTGCTACACAAGGATCAAAAATATAGTAGCATTTATCAAGAGGACACTCGCTCATGAAGAATTTCATAACTATTGTTTCCCAACATCTTGCCCCATTGATAAGGATTTAAATATCTAGTGCTAATTGTGTTCTTCCTTAATGTTCAGTGGAGGGAAAAATTCTAGCTAGCTACCATCCATATCCGCCACTACTTCCTGCCAATTTAAAAGAGGAATGATGTTGTTAGAGTTTGTAACAACTAGTTGCAAGGGATGTTATCTTTTGCAGTGATATGAGTGGGTTTAACATTAATCTACTAAGGTTTTAGTTGAAGAGAAGAGGTCCCATACCAAGGGGATAAGGGTTTAGAAGAGGGTAAAGGTGGAAATTCCTCCATGGTCTAGTTTCTCTCAACACAAGTGAGGACGATAGAAGCTTGAAGAGGAAAGGAAAGTTCAAGGTGGCAAGTAGCTGTTTACAAAGTAGTTCAGAAAATGGTAAACTTAGGATGAGTTGGGAATGAACTTTCCAATATAAGGACAAAAGAACCTCTCTAGTATAAGTAGTGGTTTAAACACGAAAATGAAGAATATACAGGGAGGGAACACTAACAAGCTTGAAAGGGGTTAAAACAAAAAGATGCAAGTGACTAACAAAAGAAGGGAACAAGAGAAAGAGATGAATGGGTCACCAAGTTGCTAGGGGGATGCAAGCTCAAGAGTACTAGCAATGTGCTCGAACATGCAACTCATGCAAAGAATTTAGAAAGAAACTCTTCCATTTTTACCAAGTCTTTTTTCAATTAATGGATATATTTTGAATATCACCGTTTTCGTCATAATACAATTTGAACCTTAATATTTTCAAGCGTTCAATTTAAACTTTAATAGACCTTAAGTATACGAAAAATTTAATAGTTGTTTTACCTTATGTTGTCAATGCTCCAAATAAACACGAGAGGATTCTATCTGGAGTTCATCCATACTGTTCTTTGGAGAAGGGAAGCATGTTATTCAATTATAGATTTGGACGTAAATTTTGTTCTATTAATAAGAGAACTCTATAATTAGATATTTTAATATTTTAATAACATAATTAGGGATTATTGATAATTATTGTAAGAAATCTTTTTAAAATTTTCGATAGTAGGTCACATTATGCTACATGACATTGGGTTCATTATATGAATGATTAATTCTATTAAATTTTTGCATTATATAGCTAGGTCATTCAATTCAGTATTAAGAAGGGGATTGACATTATTGCATGCATCTTATTTGAAACTGTAATTAACAGCTTCTGCCTTCTTGTGCAAGAAAAGCAGCTACAGTAACCTTTGTCGGTGGAACCGATTCTACATACGTGGCATAATTATTTTTAGAAGTTTGATAATTAACAATAAAATTGAATCACTATAAAAATGAAATTTACATTTTAAATAATTTAAGGAGATGTAATTTTTTTACTAGTTATAATAAAATTGGAAAAAATTGTCTTTATTGGAACACTTCACGAAAAATAAATATTCTCTTTCTATAATTTCATATTTCCAACTATATCCTTATTGCGCAATTTGAAGCATGGCACAATCTTTACCTTTTCTTATATGGAGCAACTCAGATTACATACCAGGCAATCAGCTAGCTTGCACGAACAAGTTCCCAGGATAAAAAGAGACAAACTAAGAAGCGCGTGCATTTAGTTTGACTTAGAAATGAATCCAAAACTAGATAACTAAATGAATAATATTTAATCAAGTAATTAATAACCCTCCGGAAAATGGGATGTCAGTCTGAGGCAACCAAGTATCTCCCATTGTGAAATTATAAACAGTGAAATTCATAGCCTGTGTAGCATACATCAGAGAGTAGCCAGGCCACCGCACTCTCATGCTAGTATTAGCTCCAGGCCCATAGTTCTGGAACTCCCCATAGTAAAGAGTGTCCAAACCAACCGTACCGTTCCACTCCAGCCACCCAACTGGACTAATCACTTTGCCAATATAGGATTGCATGTACACGGTTCTTGAGTACAACTTCCATGGCCGACCCAAGTAGCTGAAGGTGGAGTTCAGGTCCATAGCGAGGTCACGTGCAGCCTCAATGGTGCAGTTGTGAATGGAAATGCCAGTGTTTTGGTTCGGATCAGTACGCCCCTGTGCTGTGAATGCGTTCTTCTGGTTGGCCAATGGCTTGCGAGCGTAAAGGTGGCAACTTTGAAACACAGCAGCTGCATTGCCGAAAATGAAGTCTACGGTTCCATAAATGTGGCAGTCCCTGTAGAATTGTCTTAAGGAGTGTACGTAGAGAGTGTCTTGATACCCTTCGAAACTGCACCTGTAAAACGTGGAGATGTCGGCATTGTTCCGGACAGCAACTGCTTGATGCTTTTCTGGCCCAGCTGTGTTTCTGAATGTCACGTCCACTGCCAAAAACCGCTCCCCCGAAACAGCTGCAATCGTAACAATTTCTAATCAGTTCTAATTACTACAATTAGGTATAATAATCTACCACTTCAAATATAATTTTAGAATTATCAATCTCCGATGCTATTAATATTTATGTCAACCAAATCAAAGGAATTATATTAACAAACCGAAGGTTGAAGAATTAAATGTAGTCCATCCATCGATGACGCTGTGATTCCCGGTGATGACAGTTCGATTGATTCCATCACCAATGAGCATGATGTTCTTCTTATGCTTGGGTACATTAACATATTCATAGTAGTAACCTTCCCTAACGTAAATTACAAAGTAGCCAGCTTCAGGGATTGTATTGTTGGGAGCAAAAGCAACGGCATCTCCAATGGAAGTGAAGTTGTCAGTGCCCCTGGAGCTTACAATCACAGTATTGTTTATAAGAATGCCATTCCCCTCCAAGTCCGCAAGCCTTCGCTCCCTCCTACGACTGCAACTGCTTAATGATTCACGGGAGCTTTTTCTCAAAGCCTGCAATAATATCAATAGGCATCTATAATTAAGTGGACTTTTGGTTAATTTGAACAAAACTGGACATTGTTATTAATATAAACTATTGTTGAAATATGATTGTTTTGTATCAAAATTTGACATGTAACAGATTTTAGTAAAACTAAGTCTATTTCTAAGAAATATATATTAAACTAATTAATATTAATTTTAAAAATAAAATGCCTATTTATAAAATCAAAATAATTCACAAATGTTGAAAATGAACTGTTAATAAAAGTTAAATTATTTTAAATATATGCACAATAAATATCTTTAATATTAAACTTATACATTTAGTTCACGTATATTAAAATATTCTTAATTCAAATTGTACCTGTTTTATCACTTTAAAATTTGTGTACATTAATTATTTTTATTTAAAAGCAAAAATAAATTATAAATATTGAAGAAATTTAGTGGATGCATGCATGATATATATATATATATATATATATTGTAGGATTCTCATGGATGCATGCATCACATGCATGCGAATGCAGCAAAAGTGTCAGAATCTAGATTTCGACACTGTGACAACCCAAAAATCACAGAATCTACATGCATGCATGTAAATTTCATATTAATTTTTATAAAATTGTTTTTATAAATTTTATGCATGCGCAAGCAAGATGAGATGTTGCCACGTGTATGAGATGCATGACACTTGTTGTTAAAGTGATTATCTTATGCATGCATGATGTAATGTTTGACTAGTGTTAGAAATAATATGACGAGTGTCATACACATATGATGTGTTGGCTTATTCCAATTTATTAATAAATAATTCATAAGAATTAGGTTATGAAATTTTTTATTAGACTATTTAGAATGTGTATAAGACTCTGAAATTTTTCCAGAATTAATTGAATTTGATTCAATTAATAAATAAAGTCAAAGTCAAAATTGGTCAACTTTTTGAAAGTTGATGGAGTTGACTTACTTAATGACTTATAATGTATGTATTTCGGTTATGAGACCTAAATAAGGTTCTTATGTGATAAGAAATGTATTATTTTGATGACAATAGCATGCTTAATGCATGTGTTTGAAATTAAGGTTCTGGAAATTTTTCAAACATCGAATCGGTCCCTTTAGTGTCTAGAAGGTTAACTTATTTATCTTAACGATTTTGGCTGTCATGATAATTTTGGCTAGTGTTGAAATTGTTTACATAAATTCGAGATGACCTAGGGATATTATAGATGACTAAGTGATGTACGAGAAATTTGGAAACCCTAAGGATTAATTTAGAATTAATCCAAGTAGAGCATAACATTTTTAATTTGATTATATAAAGTAGGGATGTCAGTAGGCCGGGTCAGGCTTGGGCCGATGATGACCCAGCCCGGCCCATTGAAAAAAATATTTGGGCGAGCTAGCCTAAGGCCCAGGCAGGCAAGGAATGGTCCGACTGGTCAGCCCATGGCTCGACTAGCCCAGCCCGCCCAGGCCACGGACCGCCCGTCAGGCCTGAGTTGGCCGGGGCATTTAATATATTTTAAAAATTTTTAAGACAATTTTAAAAAATTGTAGTTATATTCTTAAAAATTCATAAATTATAAATTATAACATAATCATTTATAGTAAAATGTAAGATGAAATTACCCATAAATTATAC
>JAOSBO010000168.1:17916-32196 GCA_027563915.1 Erythroxylum rotundifolium | reverse complement strand
GATGGGATTTCATTCTAAATTCCTGAAATGGTTTGGAGTTCCTAGAAGATTTATTTCTTTGATTGATGTATGCATCTTTACTTCTTCCTTCAACATTCTTATTAATGGTAATCCCAGCCTTTAATTCAAGGGTATAGATGGGATTAGGGAAAGGGGTCCCATTTTCCTACCTCTTTTTCATTTCTTTGGAAATTATTATAGTGATGATTATGAAGAATACTTATACTAGTAGTAGCTTCAAGTTTCATCACAACTGCAAAGACATCAAGATCACACATCTTAGATTTGCTTATGACTTGATCTTGTTTTCTAAAGTTAACTTCCTCTTTGTTTCGTTCTTGCTAAACTATACTTAGGAGTGCTGCAAAATTTCAAAACATGATATCAATAGACACAAAATTAGATATATGTTTCCTCTAATGTTAAATCCACTACAAAGTTGAGACTATTACTAGGTTTGAATGCGCAACCTCTTCCTTTTAACTACTTAGGTGTTCTTATCTCATCCACGAAACTAAGGCATTAGGATTGTATACCTTCGCTAGAAAATATAAGAAGAGATCGAACTCCTCAAAGAATAAACTACTTTCCTATGCAAGCAAATTGGTACTCATCCCTTTTGTTTTGAGGAGTCTTTATACTCATTAGAGCTCCTATTTATTCCTTTCAAGGAGGACCATTAAGGGCCTAGTGAAATGCATAAATAAATTTTTATGGATAATTAGTGTTAAGAAATTTAAAGGGGCAAAGATCAACTAGGAACAACTTTGGTGAAGGAAGCAAGAAGGGGCTTAGGACTTTTTTCCTTACAAATGAGTTAGTTTGTGTTGGTGGCTAAAAGAATATAGAGACTATTCACTAATAAGGAGTCCCTTTGATCTAAATAGATTGATGAAATGTGCTTTAAACATTCCAGTTTTTGGCAAATTAAGGAATCGAAGGAATTCTCCTGGTACTTCATTCAAATGCTAAGAAAAAGGCATATAATTTATGCTTTCATCAAAACCCATACTAGAAATGGTTATGCAAGCTAGTTTGGTTTGATAGTTAGGCATTGAAGAGCTTTTTAATCCTTAGGGATGAGATTTTTTCATTTACAAGAAAAGTCCCTTTACAGTCTCGAGTTAAGGAGGTCATTTAGTAAGACATTTGGTTTATAGACCTTAAGGGAAGTGAAAGAATCATATTTTACTTACTTGACTACGCTCCCAACTCCTCAAAGAATGATAGCCTATTTTGTTACCAAATAAAGGAAGAGATTTCACTAATCAATCTTACTTGAAAGCTATTAGACAACAGCTTCCAAAGGCAACATTAGCTTGCTACTAGGATAAGGCTAAAAAATAAAGATAGATTGTTTTGTGTGGAGGGGGGTCAATTATGCATGCTTTGTATTATCCATCCTAAATTTGTCAATAATCTATATTTTCAATGTGATTTCTTTGGAGTGATATAAAATAGAATGTAACACATGTTAGGGCTATTCTGTCCCCACTAGTAGTGGCAAAGCATTCTTTTGTGGGCTAATAAGTGATACATAAATAAAGGGAGAGACCATATTGATGTTAACTTAGCTCTAACTTATTCAGTGTATTCTATTTGGAGGGAAAGAAATAGGAGGTTATTCATGAATTCAAAAAGGGACTACTATGATCTAGCTTACAAAACTTTTTACTAGATAAGCAAAATTATACAACTTTATGACTAAGAGACTATGAAGATATCCTTGAGAAGAAGATGGTGGATGGAACAAATATGAAAATGTGTATTTAGTACAATTAGAACTATGGTGCAGTTTGCTTTGTTATTTTAGATAGTTATGTACTTGTCTCTTTCTAGTATAATTCTTGGCATTGTATTCTTTTGTACTTCTTCCTCTTTTGAGCCTTAATGAGTCTTTTATTTGAAAAAAATCGAAACCTTCATTGCCTCTTAATGAATGTAAAGACCTATGCAATAAAGTAAGATAAAATGATTGGTAATGGTGAGCCTTTCGGACAATCAAATTAAGAAAATGAGATTAAAAATAATTATACAAAATGTAAAATGACTTTGATGAGCCTTGTTTTACTTTGTTTCCTACTTTGATCATCATTTTTTCAGTTGCAAACTTCAACTTCTGTTTTTTTTAACTTCATACATTATCTTCTTCTGAATTTTGTGCTTCATTTTGTTCTAATATTACTTTTAATCAAATTAACAAACACATAGATTATCAATTATGTTTTCTTATCATTAAAAATCGATTAGAATCTCTTTTGGTTTGACAATCTCCCCTTTTTGATGATGAAAATGTTCTTGATATTAGAGAATAATAATAGAATTAGCACACATAAATGTGAAGATAGTGATTAACTCCCCATTAATCAAATATCACCGAACTTTCTCCCCCTTTTTGGTATGATCAAAAAGAAATTTATTAAATAAAAATAATATAAAATGTGATACGTTAAGCTAAATTGGTAAAAACGATAGATTTCATCTAGATTGCCAAACTTCATCACCAGAAATTGCTATTGAATACTTAAGGAGTCAAAGTAAAAGATCAATTTCCCTAATTGTGTCCAATTTTAAAAGTATCTAATTTCAATATTATTCATTAATTGAAAGATTTAACTAAAGCATCAACAGTAAGTATTGACAAAATCAAAGGTAGGAAGTATAACAAATAAAATAATAATTGGAATATCTAACAATGAATTTCATAAAAGAATTGTAATCTATAAAGCCTCAAAATTTGAAATAAAAACTTGAAAAAGTGCTTAAAATACCAATATTGAACAAAATTAAAGATGTATCAATATAATTGAAAGGGAAACAAACTTAACTCCTTTTGAACTTTAACTTTGAAGGCATCAATTTGAAAAAAAATTCTTAATTGAGAAAATTTTTAGAAAAGCCTAAATATGAAATTTAGAAATAACAAATTTTCAATTTGATGCAATTTAATAAGATTTTATGAGACTAAGGATGATTTTTTAAAAGAAAAAAGTGACTTGTTTAGGGTTTTGTAAGATATAAACATAAAATATAATAATATAAGAAAAGAGGTGGAAGAGGTATTTATCATATGTCTTAACTAGTCAACCAATATTAATGTTTGTGGTTGACCATAATAGCAACCAAATAAGTTACAAACTCACTATAATAAGAAGGTTCTTAGATACTGGGACATTGGTCATTGGAATAAGAAGTTTCTTAGATACTAGGACATTGATTGACCAATGTGTTATTAATTGATAGCCAGAAATTCAACCAGAACATCATAAAAATTAATTGAAACTATGAAAATTATTAAAAAGAGGACACTCAAGACAATGGTCAATCAACGTGAGCAATTGGACAACTAGATCTTTGACCAAAAAAAGAACAAATTGACTAGAAATGTAGAAAACAAGATTTATGGTTACACTGGTTGACTACATTAGGACATTATTTGACCAGAATGTTCTAAAAGGCTTAAAAACTTATCTAAAGACTTAAATTTAAATATCAAAACACTTAATAAGTCATAGCAATATCAATCAATAATTTTTTAAGAAAACCTTAAAACATATTTTAAACACACAAACCATGCCTAATTCTCTCCTAACATCATCATTTATTAGTGTATTTTGTCATTAAGCATATACATTTAAATTGATACAAAAATGCAAAATTTCACATATTTTTAATTCATAGACCAATAGTTACTTCTTGTTAGACATTACTTGTGATTGATTTGAATGATGATTCTTTTCTTGTTTATCAACCATTGGAAGCATCTCATCCTTCTCATCTCCCTTACTCAGTTCAATAATTGACTCTTTTGAAAAGTCTTTGGCCACTAAACTCTCCCTATCTTGTAACAACATCTTTAAAAATTTCTTGGAGGTTATAGGGTTAGATTCATCATGATTAAATGCATAAAATCCTTAATAATACTAATTTTAAAAATTATTATCTCTACTATATGTCATTTTCCTTTTCTTTTCTAATAGCCTTACAAATCTAGGTAATTAATATGTTCTAGGAACCCAAACAAGCTTGGATCCTTGGTTGTTAGATTCCTTATTCTTTTTAACCTAAACATTCAAAGGATTGCTTGCCATCCCTTTTTTGATAAAAAAATCTATCAACATGTTCGAACTTACCATAAAAATTATGTACAATGTTATAAGAGTAATGTTGACGTATAAATGTATTGCTTGGAATTCTACATGTGTATGCATAATGAAAAAGTTTTATTTGGGAATTAAATGTTTTAAATAGTCTCCTTGGATAATGAAAAGTCCTCCCATTATTATATGTATGCCTACTATGAATGAAGGCTTAATGCAAGTTTATATAGGGTGTGACTGGGTTTGCATGTTATCATAGAAATTATGTCTATTCTTCCCTTGAGGGTATTAAACTGTATTCCTAAGTTGTGATCCATATATGAAAACATGATGTTTACTCTTAGGTTGAGTCCTAGTGAATGTGTCATGTGCATCTCTATGTTTGGATGTGGATGCTCTATGATTATTGTCATTATGAGCAACGATTCTTCAATATGTAAATGTTTTCCTTTGAAAAGGTAGTTTTAGTGTTAAAAATAATTTCACATTTACATCAAATTCCACGCCTATCATTGGAAGTCATTTGAGCTCATAACATGATTTCAAGTTTTTTTCTCTTTAGTGAAATTGGATAAAGAATCCTTAAGAGCGTTAATTAATGTTTCATTCTTATGCCTTAATGTATCTAAGTTATGATTGTCATCAGTAATCACATTTTTTATGCTTTAAAGTTATGTAATTAACTTTTCAGTTTTTCATTCTCACTTACACATGCATCCAACTATGTTTGAACTTACTTGAATTTTAAAGATAATTTCTTCTTTTTCTTACTCACGATTTTAGGACTTTCAACTAATTCATCATATGTCATATCATCATCACTATCTTACAAGAATTAAGGTTGGATGTTACCTCATCATTGTCTATAGTGGTAAAGAATATATAAGATGTCTCTTATACTAGATACTCGATTTCAGATTCATTTGTATCATCCTAAGTTAATGCTTTAATTGGAGGCTTAGGCAAGGAGACCCTCTTTCTGCTATATTTTTCATACTTTATATGGAAAATTTGAATTCCATAGTTTGAAGTGGAGGCAAATCCTAAATATACATTCCATGTATGATGTAAGAAGCTTGGACTTACCAATATGTTTTTTGTCAAGTTTGAAGTGGAGGCTAATCCTAAATATACATTCCATGTATGATGCAAGAAGCTTGGACTTACCAACATGTTTTTTGCATATGGTCTTCTTCTTTTTTCTAGTGCTAAGCCTGATTCAATACAAACTTTTAGGAAGGCTTTGGAGAGATTGAAAAGCTTATATGTATCGTAGGTCAATCTTAACAAAATTCAGTTTATCATCTCTAAAGCTATTTTTTGATTGAATCCATAATTTCTTCCATTATTGATATGTCAACGAAGTGTCGTCCACTGCATTATTTGGGACTTCCAGTTTCTAGTAAGAGGTTGACCTACATTAAATGTATTCCACTCGTTAAAAAAATTAACAAACAAATTCATTTATGGGTGAATAAATTCTTATCTTATGCTAGGAAGGTATAACTTATTAAATAAGTGTTCAATTCCTTACACATCTACTGGAGTTCGCATATCTTCTTATCCAAAGGAGTAAGCAAAATAGTGTAAAGATTATTTAAGAGCTTCCTATGGAATCAATATAATGGAAATAAAAGGGAAGTCAAGGTGAAGTGGACGAACATATGTTGTCCTAAAGAAGAGGGAGGGTTAAACATTAGTTCAATTAAACTCTCTAACTAAACTCTCATTCTTAAGAGACTTTGGTGGATAATTGAGAACCAAAAATCACTATGGATTATATGGATCCATTCGTACTTCCTCAAGGGTAGATATATTTTGGAGATGAGTAAGAGTCCTTCTAAATCTTATTTTTTAAATCAATTATTACACCTATGGAATTTAGTCTAGGATGATGTCAAGTGTAAAGCTGGCAATGGGTTACTAACCACTCTATGGTTTGAAAATTGGTCAAGTCAGGGCTCTCTTATCCATCATCTACCCCCATCAATGATCTCCTTTTTTCCCTTACATACTAAAATAATTTGATTCATCGATGGAAACTCCTTGAGACTTCTTTCTCATCTTAGCTAATTGCAACCACAATATTCCTTACATTTATCCAATACAAACACCTTTTATTGGAGAGACCTACCAACTAGAAAATTCTAACAAGATTACCATGAATTTGCTCAAATTAAGGAATCCAAAATTAAAATAGAGCATAATCGTTTGGTACAATAGTCTTCCTCCAAAGATATCTTTTCTTTTATAGTTTATTGCCAAGAATCAAGTTAATACTACTGATAGACCTTTTTATCTTAACATCAATAGAAGTTGCACTCTGTTGCGGCAAGTTTTATCTAATGTATTTAAAACTCTCAATATATTACAAGCACATAGGTCGTGAATTGTAGTACATAAGGTGTTGATCCCATGAGGAGTTGTGAACTAATCTAATCCTAAGTTGTGTAAGGTGGAAAAATTTAATAAAATGAAATAAAAACTGAATAGCAAAGTAAACATGTGAAGGTGAGTGACAAAAAATTAATTCATGAAATTAATGCAAGAAATTGAATATTAAGTAACACCAAATTCAAAATGGGAAATCACAAAAGGAAATTTAACAAATTATAAGAGAGGGACTTATATTATCATCAATGCTAACCTAATAACTTTGGTGTTATTGTGGTGTCGATTTTAGACTATCATATGGTGGACTACTCTCTTTCGAGTTATAATCACTAAACCCTAATTAAGTCGAGTTACTGAAATTATAATTTCTCGATTAACTATCAACTCACAACCTAATTAGTTCTTAAGCTTTCTAATAAACTACCGAGTCTCAAATGGGATCCCTCTTCGTACAATTGTTGATTTAATTAATTGCGTGATCTATTAGATTATTTAACTCTTATTAAATAACCTAAACCTTTTGCATTCGATTTACTCTTTCGATTTATTACTGAAGAGTGAAGTTACAGCAATCAATCACAACACCCAATCGAAATAACACATAAACGATTATATTAATATTGAATCAAGTTTACATACCTAAAAAAAAATTAGAACATCGTCATCAATCCCCAACCTATAAATGTAATCACATTCATCTTACTCATTCAATGAAGAAAATGATAAAGATGAATAAAACGTCACTTAGACGGGATCAGAATGACTCAAGAAGGCAATAATGTCGGAACCATTCTATTCTTCTTGCTCTTCCTCTTCTCTCTCTTCTTTTTCTCCATTCTTAAAGTTTTTCTGAAAGTGGCAGAATTTAAGCTCCCTTTTAGGATTATGTTCTTTTCATTTTATAGTATTCCTAATTACAAAAAGCTTTATAGTTTTCCATGGCTCCAACAATACAAAATGTCCCCGAAAATAAAGTTTGGTAAGTCGATGCATGCTATCTGTTGTGCAAGCTATGCTTGTATTTAAGTTCAATATTATGTATCTTCTATCACTTTCATATTTTAAAAAAAGAAAGAAAAAAGAGAAAGGAAAGGAAATAAAAAATGTGAGTTTGAATAAAAGTATCAAGGAGGAAAAACAGCTATTATGAAAAGTTGTTAATTAATAATTTTTCCTCCTTAAGTTGTATGTATTGGGTGTTTTAATATATTGCATATGAGGCGGATGTTGTTTTTGGATGGACCACTTTTTATGTTATGTTCATGTGGCTTATGGTGTGGGAGTTGAATTGAGTTGTGAAACATAATTGTTGCATTCTTTATAGTTGATGGTATCCAGTTTTGAATGGATGTTAACTTGTTCGTTTAATATCTCATTGAGTGTCACTTTTGCTTCACTAGCTTAATGACTTTTATGCTATATTAATACATCTCACCTTACCTTTGCCCACATTATAGCCTTAGAAAAGTTCGTTGATTCATGATTATGTATATGACTCTTAGTGGTAAAGAAATGAAATGATATGCAAAGTTGTGGATTCTTTTGATCATGAATGGTGTTTGAGTTTATCCATGGAAATATATTATTTAAGCACCTTTTGTCCAAGTCTACCTCTGGATTACTCAGTTGCTAAGGGTGATGAATGTTAATTGATGATGATTAGAAGCTTCAAATGTTGAATTATTAATATAATTTTTAAAAATCATTCATCTTTGCTTGTGATTATCTATTCTTAGGAATGATAGAAAATGAGTAAAAGTTTTGGTTTATGATTTTGATTTTGATGTTGATGATTTACCCAAGGAAGGTTAAAAGCTAAGTGTGAGGGAACTTTATATATGTTTAAATTGATTCATTTCATATGCTACACTTAGTAATTAATGCCTTATAAATGCTTACGATAATCACTTTCGCTTACATTTGATTTTAGGTACATTTCAGAAGTAAATGAGCTAAATTGACCTAAAAGTATGTTCATTGAAGCCATCTTCCCAATTTGCATACTTCGTTTATTCATAAAGCATGAAGAAGAAGAAAATTAAAAGTAAGAATAACATAAAAAAATGAAAAGATCATGAAAAAATGTTGTTAACATGGCTTATTACCTTCTAGAAAATTTCACAGCCATACAACATGAGTAAATATTGTTACAAAGAAATTCATTCATAAGGTGAGTGGAGGGTAGACAAAAAAAAAAGGGAGTGGAGGCTGCATCATTTTTAGTTTTGACGTACTTGTTGAAGGAAAGCATAAGGTGAGTGGGACTAGCCAAGGAGAGAACCGAAGGTGAGCTAAAGTAAGAGCTTCTTCATATGGTCTTCTTCAGCTGTCCAATAAGCATGCATAAAGGTGGTTAGAGAAAAGGAGATGAGATTCGACAACAGCTTCTTCAATATTTTCACTTGGCATTTTAAAGAGACTAATCAAGACAGCTATAGCTAGGACAATAACTATTTTATGGTTAAACTATTCAATGGGGATATGGACGCCAAGTCATGGTTAAACTATTTCATCATATTTATGTTGTAATTTCTTTTCAAATTGTTACGTTGTTTGTGTTGATTAGATCAGGTTTTAGATGGATGATCTTAATATATTATTTTGATTGTTCTATTTTGAGCCTATTGCTACAATATTGAATGTAATTCGTAATTTTTACATTTGATGTTTGTTAGTAGCATCTAATGATCTTGTATAGTTTAGAGAAACGTAACATAGGTTAGATAACCCAAATGTTTGAGGTGACTATTCATTTAAGGTTACATGTGCTAAGTTTTACTATCATTCGCGTAGTACCTAAGATGTTGATCCCACGAGGAAGGTAAACTAGTCCCAAAATCTAAGGTTAGCTAAGTTTGCAATAAACCTAAATAAACAACTAAAGCAAAAATTAAATCAATCAATAATGAAATATGAGAATTTAAAGTGTAGAAAAGTCAAAAAATAGCAAACGCACATAAACAATCTAAAATTAACCTAGAAATAGTCAAGTAAGAGAAAAGGGAATTTAATTCGAAACTAAAGAAAATATAACCAATTATGTAATTTTTGACTTAACAGGCCTAGACAATCTAAGGGTTAATTACTCTCTCTCGAGTTATAATTCTTAACCCTAACTGATGATCCCTAATTTAAATTATAGAATCCCGATCTCTCGATCTGCGATTAACCCAAAAACTAAATTAGTTCTAAGTTGTCTATTAACCTACAAGGAACATATGCTCAATCTCTCGTTACATGACTCTGCTGATTTGATTCAATTCCCTACCTATTGATTCACCTAACTATTGTTAGCCCAAATCGATGTTTTTTACTTAGGTCACCCTCTCAGTTTATTGCCAAGTTATTAAGAACAGAATTTGAATCACAATTAAATTGAAAGAAATCACAATCAAATAAACTTTATTAATCTCAAGAACTAAAAACCCGAAGGTGAGTATAGACAGTAGATCAACACTAAACAATACTATTTCCAATGAATATCCTAATTTCATAAAATCAAAACAAAATAAGAAATACTGTCAGAGCAGATCTCAAAGGCAGCAACTTTGGGAAACCACTTGTTCCGGGAAGTATGTCGCGTCAAACTTACCTCCATGTCTCTCTCCCTTCATCTCCATCCTCAATCTCTTGATCTCTCTCTAGGTTTCTCTTGGAATTGGCAGAATGAAGCTCTCTTGTAAGACTCTCTAGGCTCTTTAAAGATTTTTGATGGTTGTCACATCATGTTCTATTTATTTTGTGGAAGCCTTAGGTTAAATTCAGGGTCAAAATAATCTAAATAATCTTGTGAAACTTGAGTTTTCGTGTCAGCCTGACGTAGCGCACAATTGTGGCCCTGCCTGCCATAATTGTGGCTGCCGTTTTAAACTTTCTATCATGATTGTGGCCTAATGTGCACAATCACGGCCTGACCGAACGCTTTCTGTCACGATCGTGCTCCAATGTGCATGATCGTGGCCTATGTCTTTGGGCTAAAACTTCTCGAATCTTCGCCGTTCTTCCCCGTTTACCCTGCAACATTAACACACATATGAAGGTACCTAAAAAATATAACAATTAAGCTCAAAAATTCAATTTAACCCAAAAAAAAACTTAAACACACAAATTAACATAATTAAACCCTAAATGCACACTTAATACTTAAATTCACACTAAATACATAACAACTTACACCTTAAAACATCATACAAAACACAACTATCAACATGCCCACACTTAAACATTTATTTGTCCTCAAGCAAACAAAACAACAAACACATAACAACACAAAACACACAATGCAATAATGAGGCAATGATTTTAATCTTCATGAAATAAATTTAATCTTGGACATAATCATTCAATTCATGTCAAATCATTAACATGTGAAATATGTGTCTAAGGGCTTTAAACTAAATATACAACTTAATACAAATCTAAGTGTTAGCTTATTTACTCTTCTCAATTGTACACACACATTAATAATTTTTTTGTCCCTTAGACTTTCTAACTATTCCTAAGCATATTTTGATGAAACTTAAAGATTATCACAAGTCCGATAAGCTTTTATTTAAAACACATTTATTATTATTATTATTATTAAACTGAGACGTAGATTTTTACTCGAAGGCAAATATTGGTGATGAATGTTGATCCGGTTACTCGATTAAGTCATTTATTAACAACTTGGTTGAAACAACATTATAGCCTTTTTACGCAAAGGCACATATTTGTAATGCGTGTCAATCTGGTTTCTCAGCTATTATCACGATTTCAACTAGATATTAGCTCTATTCATAACCCCGAAAGCTAGTGGAATAGTGGTTTATCAAACAAATTTTTTTTCAAATTTATTGCCTACCTTGATGCTTTTAGTTATTCTTTTCCATGAAAAATACTAGTTAATATACTTAAGCTAAAAGACCTCAAATTATGAATGAATGAAACAATCTAAAGTGTCTTAAATTTAGGCTAAGTCCTAATTAGGCTGTATATTTATCCAAAAGCCCCCTAATTCATTAATTTCATAGGGAAATGATCGTTCACATCCTAATAGACTATGCCCAAAATTAAAAGAATTTTACTCAATCTAAGCCATTGACACATTCACACATTTCATAAAGTGTAACCTAATACTATCATATGGTATGCAAAATCACATACAAAAGAAAAACATAGACTCCCTTCCCACCCTTGAACAACATATTGTTCTCAATGTGAGAAAGAACACACTCAAGCACATAAAACAAAAGAAAGGACAAGAATTAAAGTAAACAAGAAACAAATAAAATTGAAAATGAAAATAAAAATAGAAATAAACATACAGAACCTGGAACTGAAGGCTAATCTGGGGAAGAAAATTAAAAGAAATAACTGGGTTAGAAATAAATCCTATGGAGATGGAGGTGGTGATGGTGTTGGAGGTGGTAACTGAACACTTTTAGACTCAAAATACTGATGGAGTCATTAGATCTTTTGGTTTTAACATCATTGTGTACGCATCACCTCATTTAGTGTTCTGTTGTTTTCGAAAATTGCATCCAAAACCTTCTTCCAGTGTTGGTCCTCTTCTTCCTCTTCTTCACTTGTTGAGTCTATCTATACCTATTAAGATGGCGCAGAACTTGAACTCACCTGACCTACCTAGTCCTTACGTGTGTCTTTTCATTGATATCCTCCAAACTTATGTTCGTGGAATAGATGATCTCTGCATGAAATAAGTGATGGTGGTTAAAGATGTTAGGGAGGTGAACTGTTAATCCCCTTCATTCCATACCAAAATGTTCGACAATGGCAAAAATTATGGTTGCTCCGATTGCGCGACATTGCAAAATTGGCATTTAGCACATGTGTAGATGTGCATACTTGAATGCTATAGTCCATACACCACAATATAAAAAGTTCTTTGGCGGAACACTTTTTTGGTTTTTGACTTACCAAAAACCAGCTGACAAATAAATTTGTGCTGCGACAAGTGTTCATAAGACTAGATAATGTTGTTGTGTGCATTCTTGGCATAGAAACACTAAATTCTAGTAAGGTCATGCCAGTATTAGGAAGGACATAAATTGTCATGTTGGTCGACGATGGAGGATTTGAGGCATCCGTACATGTATTTTCGACATTCAGTTCATATGCTCATCCTCTGAATCTAAACCACATTTCTTTCATGTTCTTAGGGCCAAATCTTAAAGTTGTTAAAAATTCTAGGGTCAGGTCTTCATAAACAAAGAATTGGAACCATATAAATTGGCGCCATTGGATTCTCTCATCTAGGTTCTTTATCTGCTTATGCAATTCAAGCCTATCTAACATTTTAACATCAAAGTACCTAGGAACTACAATTTTCCTAGAATGGAGGGATAAAAAATGAATACCTTCCTCCTTAGTGTAGATCGGGAATGGTGCTCTGAAGTCTACTGCTTGGTTCCTTCTCCCCTATTCAGTAACTTGTTTTCATACCATATGGTTCTCGTCGGACTATTTGCTTAATAGATGGAATGATTAGGCAGAGTGTGGAAGAATTTGAGAAGTTTGAAATTTTCTAGTGAGACGTGGAGTGTTTGGATGCTTAATTTCTAAAGAGATAAAATGAAAGTGAAACTAAAAGTGAGAACTAAATATATAGGTGGTAAAAAGGGTAAAATAGTAAAAAGTCAGCTTAAAATTCACACCCTCTCTTGGTTCTACATAGTCATAGGCCACAATCGTTGCCAATGGCATGTCACCACCTATAAATTTCTATCTTTTGTTTTTCTTTCCAGTCTTTTCTTTTTTAGTTCTAGTTGTCTTGTTGTCCTCTTTCACCTCCCTTCCATACTTACATAATCCTCCACAAAAATTCCAAACACCTATTATTTCTCGATTTTATTCAAGCAAAACAAAATTCAACCTAGCTACGAAATTTTATTGAGCTCAAGTTTATTATATAAATTAGCGACATTTTCATGACTTTTACTACACTTCTTGGCTCCTATTTCTAGATTTTATGCTTAATTTGACTCTTGAGTGTCTAACTTTATTTTATGTAGTTTTAGAGTAAAATGTTTCACAAATCAGTATTAATTGCACAAATTAATTTTCTGAGAACAATTGATACTGCAAACTACCATTTGTTCATTGTAGGAGACTCAAGGAAAAGAGACTCAAGAAGATGTAGAGTCAAGGAAAGGCTGAAGTCAAGTCAACAAGTGAGCAGGTGCAACAGGAAGTTCGCTGTGGTGAAGTATGAAGAAGAATTCCAAGTAGAACTTTTGGGAAAAGTTTGCCACGACAAAGATTAATTTTGTTGCTGCGGCGAAAGAACCAACAATGCAGCTAAAACTTTCGGGAAAAGTTCGCTGCGGCAAACTTATCTATCATTGCGGCGAACCTTCAAATACTCAAACCATTTTCGAAAGTTTACCCACTATGTAACCCGATCCATAACCCATTTCCTTTTAAAACGTACCATTTTAGGTTAAGAGGGAGCCAACAAAGTAATAAAAAGGAACACTCTCACTCTTTAAACCTTCTGTCACGCCACCATCCACTCTCCTACACTTTACCATACACTCTCCTGCACTTCACCGTTAACTCCTCACCCGACAGCTGCTACCATGGATGCTTCTAGTGGGTTCCCAGTTGTGAATTCTCCTGGAGTAATGCTTAGCTAAGTGCCTCTTTCCTCTTGAAAATTTAGTGATGGCTAGAGTTCAACGGGTTTCAAAGGGAAGTAGTTTATTCTGTGTTCAACTACATTGTTATGAACTCCTAGGTTTAGGATTTGTAATTTGTAGTTGAATATTCTTGATTAGAGTTTAAT
>JAOSBO010000167.1:0-14852 GCA_027563915.1 Erythroxylum rotundifolium | reverse complement strand
AGGAAGTAGCCTATCTACGAGTTTCAATAGAAGAAGACCTCAAGTTGATCAGAACTGATATGCAACGCATGTTTTCTATAATCATGAAGCATTTGAGATAAAACTTTTTGATTAATAACAAATAGGGGGAGAAAAGACGAAGAAAGCGGGATAAAACTAGAAGAAAGGAGAAAAGCAGAAGAAAGAAGAAAAACAGGAGAAGAAGAGAAGAACAAATAAAAATGTAGAAGATAGCATATGTGTATTTTGTTTGTTATCTTCCTGTTGTCTTCTTATTCTTTATCTGAATAATATTAGTCCATTCACTTTTATCTTTCTAAAATTATGATTATTTGTTGTCATCAAAATGGGGGAGATTGTTAAGTTAAGAGGACTTCACGATGATTAATTTTGATGACAATCAAATAACAATAATGTTAGAAATAAATGAATGTTTTGATAAGTGTTTTAAGTGTGCAGACGAAGTCCAGAACAAAGACGAAGTGAAAACACAGACGAAATGAAAACATAAATGAACTCAAAACATAGATGAAGTGGAAGACACAAACGAAGGGGAAAACATAAACAAAGTGAAAATAGAAACGAAGTGCAGGACATGGACGATACAAGTAAGAAGATACGCTAGTACGTCGGACAGTTAGATGGAGTTAGTTATAGAACTCAACTAAATAACGGTTATCAATAATCAAGAAGCGATTATCAAGGATCAAGAAGTAGATAGAGACTTAGGCTATAAATACTAGCCACAATTGAAGATGTTATAATCTTAGAACCTTTGAGAAATCATTGATCGTTGTGCTTTTAATTGCTTAGCTAGAAAAGAAAAATTCTGTAGTGCGATACTAAGAGAGCTAACCCTACTATAACAAAAGGTCACAATATCCTTTTCGTGAGAGAAAGAAAAGGTTGAGAGCCTGGAGAGGCTAAGGCAGCAGAAAGAATACTTTGTGTAAGAGACCTGAAGAGGCTCTGGAAGGGAAGAAAGAATACTTGTAATTTGTCCAAGTATAGTGAAATACTCAGATGAACTCTAAAGACTAGACGTAGCCCACGATTTGGGGTGAACCAGTACAAAAATCATAGCGTCTATCTTATATCCCTTTACTTCAGTCTATTTTATTGTTAAACAAGTATATAGAAGTTATTTGTGATTTAACTCTTAACAATTTTCGTATAACTTTTGTGATATTCTTTTAACAAGTTAGAGAAGTTCTTAACAAGATTTTGTATTCAGGAAAAGGATACACAATTCAACCCCCTTGTTGTGTATTTAACTTATTGTAAGTAAATTCTATATTAACGGGTGATTTACTTCACTAACCTTCCAAAGGTAATAGGACGTTACAATTTGAAAGTAGTTCTTGAAGCAGAAAAGGACATTACACTTTATTCTGACAAAAGTAGGGCGATAGCTAGCTCTAAAGAACCTTGGAACCATAAATTTGCCAAACCACATTGAGAAAAAGTATCATCTCTTAAGGGAGATAATACAATGTGGTGAGGTGGTTGTGGTAAACATTTCCACAGAACAAAACCTTGCCAATTTATGCACAGAGGCACTGTGACATACGTGCTTCGACGGTCACCTAGATGGCATAGGAATGAGGGATACGTCAAACTTGTTTTAGGGAAAATGGGAGACTGTTAGGTTTATGAAAATATAGTGCCCTGGAAAGCAAGTGTATTTACATAGATCTTCTTTTTCTTCTAGTTACAATATTGTAATGAAAATTTTTATTATTAATAAAAGAAAAGAGTTTGGTTTTACTTGTGTCAGCATATTATAACAAGTCATAAGGTACCAAGATTCTTTTGTAAGTAATATACATATACATGGAGATGTATGGGAAGCATGTATATTATAAGAATCTAAATCAATTGATTTACAGTCAAATAATCAAGTTGGTCGCTTGATTATGGTTTAGACTATAGTTTTGCGATTTACAATTCTATAAGTAAAGGAGTTTACTTCAAGGGAATGACGAGTTTCAAATCATGATAGTAGTTATCTATCAGTAATGGCATTATTAAATGAATCTGAAACCACGTATGTTTTTAAAGAATAAAGTAGGTCATTACTTTAATCTTAAACCATACACCTTAGCATTTGTTTATTACGAATTGAACTCATGTGTGTTTTGTGATAATTCTTGATATGATCGGAATGAATTTTTATAGGGTATCAATCTAATGTTTGCATGTTGGAATTATTAATTGAATCATGAATTAGGGAACATTCACTTAACTAAAGAGTTTACAGTGATATCATCACTTTTAGATGTTTTACGGAGATTGGTGATTAATCTAGCTTCAGTAGTTTGTTGGATTAGCTACCCATCAAGTCATAACGCCAAGATTAAATCTTGAGTGTTAATCACCAAGTAGAGTAAAACCAACATTAGGGTAAAATGGTAATTTTACTGTTTATTGCGTGGATGGCTATAATATGGTTCATAATAGAATTTGTGAGAAGATATCGAATTAATAATGTTGAAACACTGTTTACCATAATTTTAAGTAATTTACGAGTTTAGCCAATTGACTTTAGAAGAATGAATTTTGGTTAATAAGTTAGAATTATTCTAATGAGATTAAATTAGTTCCAGGCTTATTGGAGCTTGAATAATTTAAGTCCAATTAGATTCATCACTTGGCTTCTAAGAAGGTTATCAAAGAAAGTAAGAAAAATAAATGGAGGTTATTAGAAAGGGAGTGATGCAATTTGAAGAGAAATTGAAGAATTGGATCAGGGCAATAAGACTAGAACAATCCAATTAAGAGTTAATTAAATTGGGTCTTAAGCCTATAATTAAATGTTAGGCTTACACTAATTAATTATTAATTATAAGCCCAAAGGAACATTTAATATTGGGCTAGATTTTGGTTTGATTAATTAGGTTAATTAAATTCAAACAATATTAAAGAATAAGGCAATACTCCATTCGGTTGTGCTCGTTATCAATCATTAAAATGAGTTTAATGGTGGTTTTTTAAAGAAGAAAACATAAAGCCCTCTTTTGACATTCATGAACACTTTTTAATGCATGATAAAATCTAAGTGTTGGCTTTGGAAGGTCTCATTGCAATTAGCTTTAATCAAATGCATGGCATGTTGATCTATCTACTCATTTTTGCAACACGATTATGGTACTCTCATTAAAAAGTTTAATGTTTATTTTTAAATGAAAGTGAGTTGTCCATTAATGTGTTTGGTAGCTATCTTCACTCTCTTCCAATTGTCAAACTGTTGGACTTTGGACAAAGACAATTCATTTTGTTTTAATGCAAAATGAATGTGCATAGCCATGCAAAAAGAACGTATATGGCTTTTAGGCTCTCCACTCTCTCCACACAACTGTCTAAGGTGTTGGACTTGTAAAGAGAGATTTTTTGTTTTAGCTTTGATGCAATTAATGTGTGAAAAAGTTGGCCTCTCTCCATTTTCTCCAAACTAATCGAACATAGCAAAACAAAAGGTCTCTTTTTGTTCTAAAAAATAGTTGGCTATAGCAATAGAGAATGTCGCAATTTTTTTGTTCTTGTTGAACTAGCCAAGTATAGCAAAAAGTTTTCTATCTAATTTTTCTTCTCCTTTCCTACCAAAGGATCTTGATAATGAAGTTGCCCAAGGAGAACAAGTGGTAGATCGGATTGGTTGAGGACACAGTAACAAGGAGTCAAAGCTATAGCAAGGATTCAGTAAAAATTTTGATCTTATTCTTATTTTATTTATTTTCCTTATACCGTATTATGTATGCATTAAAGCATGTTGGTGTTACACTTCTGCTATATTTTGATTTTGGAAATTTTTTTTGAAATATACCATTTAGCCAAACCAAGCAGGTTTTTGTTTTCGATCCAACATTAATAACTAGTTGAATTGGTAGAGTAGTTGGGTAGGCTGAGAGATCGTCCAATTGATTCCCATTAATTCAATTAGGAACAAGTAGTTACACCTTGAGAGAGCATAATTAGTACATTCAGAAATATAAGGTAAGACATAATTCAATCAATAAAATTGGAGGGAGACAATATAGGGAAAAAGTAATTTCTAGTCTTTCGATTCATGGATTCCAACCTTTCTACGATTGTGGTATTGTTCTTCATTCGCCACTAATCTTTTACTTTTAATTTAATTTTCCAGATTATTCACATTTACCAATTTCATTTCTTAAACAAAGTTGTGTCTAAATTAAATGGTGTTTAGGCATCAATCACTATATAATCGATATCTGCTCTTTTAAACTACAAGTCACGGCCTATACGCTTACAGTTTTTTAGTGTAAAACAAGTAGATAGGATTTACAGTTAGCAGTTTTTCATACCTATGACTTATTTACCATAGGTGTGATACTTCATGAACACTCATGATTGATCTTTCATGGGCATATCTCAACCATGCATGACTCATATGCATGCCCATGAATAACAAATACACGCTTGTTAACTATTGCCAGCGCAACCAAAAACCTAGTTTTGAAGGTTTTGAGTATAAATACATTGTTTTGATGGTAGAAATATTATAAAAAGGTTAGAGAAAATGATCTAGGGGTTTCTAGAGGCAAGAAAAAGGCATCATCCTTTGGAGACCTATAGAGAGTTAGGCTTTCCTAACCTAGTTTAGAGGTGATATCAGTGCCAAAGATTCGGTTAAACATTTCTTTCATTGTCTTTGTTGCTCTTTCTCTCATTAGGGATTGAATATGTTATCTTATGCTTATGGATTTTGGTTTTTATGTAAGAATGATCTTTATTCTCATTATCATTAGATTGTCTATATATGAACCCATTGTTGGAATCTTGAGCATAATTCATAATTATTGTGTTTTCATATTGTTAGGATTTTCAATATAATCCGTAATTATATGTTGAGATTCACTGGTAACAACTAATAGTTTCAGATCATTAGGAATATAATCCATAACTATTGTGTTTTTTATTGGTGTTGAGTCATTATTGATAAAATAACCTAGATTAATTGACCTGAGTTGTGTGGTTGTTACCTTTATTAATGTATTTCCTAGCTATCCAATTAAATCTAGAGATCGTATACTTGGTTTTTTGATAACTAGGTCTAATTAATGAGCCTCTCTTAATTAAACACTACCTAAGGTAAAACCAGGGTTATTAGAGCTTATCATTAACCTATAATTAATAGTTGCTAGGATGGGTAATAGAACAACAAATCAATGAAATATGTTTAATTAGGCGTAGGCTGAGGTTGAACTAATGACTGAGTCACTAATGATTTCATCATTTTTAAATGTTTCTTCACTTTGTTTTCATTAGTTTAATTTTACTTTATTTTGTTATTAAAAGAACCCCCCCCCCCCAAATTTAAACACTGATTATTTCGATTTCAAAAGCTTTATACATACTCTCTATAAGATCAACCTAGACTCACCACTGGTACAGCTATAAGTCTAGTTATTTTGAGAAGTATTATGAAGCGCTATATAACATCCTGAGTTGTAATAAGAAGCTTATGGTCTATATGGGAATTGTTGTGCATTTTTAGCTCATTCAAAAGTTGTCTTACTTGTTATCCATCTATAACTAAAGTTCATATGATCATTCCAAGCTTGGTTATAGGATTGGTAATATGTGTTATGGGAAAATTTTACACTAGTGGTGATATACTCCCTTCCATGCATCCCTTTTTACACACAAGCACTAAACAAAAAGTGAAAAGATTAAGAAATAACTAAAAAACAAATTATAAACAAATATGTACAAACAACAATTGAAATGAAAAACAAAAACAAATGCATCACACTCCCCAACAATGACACAAAATTGGTAGTACATCATAACACTACACAAAATAACTAAATTTAAAATTATAGCTAGTGATAAGTCTAGGTTGATCCTATAGAGAGTGTGTGTAAAGTTTTTGTAATGAAAAGAATTAGTTTTTACGATATTTAGGGTGTTTTTTATTTTAAAATAATAAAATTGAATGAAATTAAACTAACAAAAACTAATTAAAACAACTAAAAACATGATAGAACTAATGAATATGTTTCAGAATCTAGTTCTCAGTTCAATGTCGACCTACACACGAATAAGAATACTCTATTGTATTGTTATTCTCACAGCTCTCCTACTAACTATTAATCGTAGGTTAACAATAAGCTCTGTTAACCCCAGTTTTCCCTTAAATCATGATGAAATAAAAAAGCTCACTTAATGTAACCGTCAAATAAACTATAGGAACATCTCTAGATTTAGTTAGATAGCCATATTATAAGTTAGGAAAATAGATTAATCAAGGTAACAATCATATAAGGTAAGGTTATTATCCTCGGTTATGTTATCCTTAATGATTTTAAAATATTAGTTGCCATAAATGAATCCAAACGTAACTATTACATATTGTATTTAAGATTTGAGCAATGGGTTTACATAAAAAAATCTACAGGAGCATTAAGATCATTCTTACATAACACCAATTCAATGAAAATAACATAAAATAAAATAATCCTAAGAGATAAAGAACACAATACAAAATAGAGAGTTACCTAATGTTGGATTGGGAAAAGAAAGCATGCCATATTTGGAGAACCAGTAGATTTCAAAACTTTTTAGCAATCTTATTTGTAGTTGAAGCAATATATCCAAATCATCATGCCAATCTATATATGATATGGTATGAGGATAATAATAAACATAAAGAAGATAGTGATATTATCGACTCCTTCGCTACAACTTTAATTTCTCACTGCGCTATCCTCCACTTCTTCTTGTATCCGAACCCTTTGATTTTGAATCATTTTCTTCTTCAATCTATTCTCTACTTATTGTTGTATCCTCAACCAATTTGATTTACCTCTTGTCCTTCAAGGACAACTTGGTTAACAAAATCCTTTGGTGGGAAAGGAGAAGAAATGTCTGGAGGAGATTTTTCTTAGAAAAATGAATAAAAAAATGAGACTCTTCTCATGCAAATTTATGCTCACTTATGCACGAAAGGAGAGAGAGAGTCAAACTATGCAAGAACACCTTCTTACACCCTCAATTTCGGTTATGCATGGAATGGAAGAAGAGAATAGCATCCAATGCATCACTTTTTACTTTAATTAATCATAAAGAAGCCAATAAATGAGCCTCTTCTCAATAATCTTTAAGATGGCTATATGAAAAGACTATTAACCTAAATATGACCTACCAATTTCAGTTTTTGAAGATGGAAGAGAGAAGATGATCCATCCAATGCAAATCTTTCTCTTTTAACCTAATCAATGCTAATAGGTTATATGCTAACATTAAAAGATACCATTACACCATTTAATGGTAAGTTCATAACTCCATTTAATGATGATAAACCATCATAAAGACCATCTTTATTCAGAAATTTAATGTCAAATTTGCAGCTGCACAGTCAGTCCATTAAAACTGAAATAGCTACTCCTTTCTTTAAAACATTTGTTTTAATATAATTAATCTAATCAATTACATTAAACCAAAGTCTAGCATACTTATAAATGGACATTTGGCCTTTTAATTGACCATTAATTAGTGCAAGCCCAACATTCAATTATGGGCTTCTAAAACCTCCATTTATATTTCTTACTTAGATTGATAACCTTCCTTGAAGCCAAGTGGGGAATCTTATTGGACTTTGATAATTTAAGCTCCAATAAGCCTAGAATTAATTTAATCTCATTAGAATTAATTCTAGCTTATTAACTAAATGTCATTCCACTAAAGATACTTAGTTGTAATCTTGAACTATTAAATATTATGAGAACACTTATCTTATGTCCAATTGCAAACCTTACTTAGAACCTTATTATAATGGTCAGCAAAACAAAGGGTAAAATTACCGTTTTTCCCTTATGTTGGTTTTTGCTTCTAGAACTCCCGTTTTACTTTATATGGTGATTAACACACAAGATCTCATCTCGGTGTTAAGACTTGATATGTAGCTATTCCATCAAACTACTGATGCCAATTTACTCACCAAATCTCCTTAAATCATCTAGAAGTGATGATATCACTATAATCTCTTTATTTGAGTGAACATTCCCTGATATATGTTTCAATTAATAATTCCAACATGTAGACACTGGATTAATACTCTATAAAAATCCATTCCAATCATATCAAGAATTATAATGAAACACATATGAGTTCACCACTCATCAAGATTGTGGTTCATAGTAAGCGAATGCTTAAGTTGTATGTTTTAAGATCAAAGTAACGGTCCACTTTGTTCTTGAAAACATATTTGATTCTAGATTCATTTAATAATGCTAATATCGATAATTAACTACTATCACGTTATGAAACTCATCATTCCCTTGAAGTAGACTCCTTTATTTGTAAAGAGATAAATCGTAACACTACAGTCTAAACCATAATCAGGCAACCAACTTGATTATTCAATTGTTAATCCATTAATTTAGATTCTAATAATATACATGTTTCCCATACATCTCTATGTATATGTATATTACTTAAAAAAGAATCTTGGTACCTTATCACTAGATATGTAATGCTCATTAAAACCAAACTCTTTTATTTTATTAATAATAAATATTTCTATTACGAAACTATAACTCAGGAAGATTAAGGTACATGTAAATGTGCTTGCTTTCAATGGCACTATATTTACATAACTCTAACAATCTCCCACTTGCCCTAGAGCAAGTTTGACATATCCCTCATTCCCATCCTTGCTAGGTGACCCTCAAAACTCTTTTGACATAGCATCTTCGTAAACGAATCAGTAAGGTTTTGCTCCGTAGGAATCTTTACCACATCCACCTCTCCATGTTGATTTATCTCCCTTATGAGGTAATACTTTTGCTCAATATGTTTGGTAGCTTTGTGATTCTGAGGTTCTTTAGAATTAGCCACTGTCCCACTATTATCACAATAAAGTGTAATGACTTTTTCTACCTCTAGAACTACCCCCAAATCATTTAGGAACTTCTGGAGCCAAACTGCTTTCTTTGTTGCTTTAGAAGCAGCATCATACTCAGCCTCCATAATCGAATCAGCAATACAAGATTGCTTGACACTTCTCCAGACTGTGGCTCCACCTCCTAAAGTAACTATAGAACCAGAAGTTGATTTCCTTGAATCAACATCTGATTGGAAATTAGAATCTGTATATCCTGTTGGAATAAGATTACTTCTAGAGTAAACAAGCATTAAGTTCTTCGTCCTATGAAGATATTAAAGTATACACTTAACTGCCGTCCAATGTTCCATTCATAGATTGGACTAAAATCTACTTACCAGTCCCACTGCGTAACAGATATCTGGTCTAGTGCAAAGCATTGCCTACATCAACTCCTAACTATCGAAGCATATGGAATGTTACACATGTGTTCAACCTCCTTTTGGTTTTTAAGTGCTTGCCCCTTTGAAAGTTTGATTCCATGTCTAGTAGGTGTGAAACCCTTCTTTGAATCTTGCATGGCGAACTTATTGAGGATATTCTTAATGTAGGTTAATTAAGGCTATCTTTTTGTTCTTACGATCCCTTATAAGTTTGATCCCTAGAACATAGTTAGCCTCTCCCAAATCCTTCATTGAAAACTATTGCTTCAGCCATCCCTTAACTGTAGATAACATTCCCACGTCATTCCCAATAAGTAGAATGTCACCAACATACAAGATTAGGACCTTACCTTCTTGTATTCTTTTATAAACACAAGGCTTATCTAGGTTTTGTATGAACCCATATGTGTTGATAGACTTATCAAACCTAATGTTCCAAGACCTAGATGCTTGTTTAAATCCATAAGTGAACCTTTACAACTTACACACCTTATGCTCATTTTCTAGCTCAATGAAACCTTCTGGATGGGCCATATAAATGGTCTCCTTAAGATCCCTATTAAGAAATGCAATCTTGACATCCATTTTCCATATTTCGTTATCAAAATAGGCTGCTATAGCCAAACGAATCCTAATGGACTTAAGCATGGCAACTGGAGAAAAAAACTCCTTATAGTCTATACCCTCTTTATGAGTATAGACTTTAGTTACCAATCTAGCTTTAAAGGTCTCTATCTTTCCATCCGATCTTCTTTTCCTTTTGTAGATCCATTTACACCCTATAGATTTTATACCTGGTGGTAGATCTATAAGGACCCAGACTTTGTTAGTGTACATAGAATCTATTTTTGATTCCAACGCCTTGAGCCACTTTTCTATTTCAACATCATTAATAGCCTGGGTTTACGTAAAGGGATTCGTCTCTTCTTGGTCTGAAATGGTGATTAAGCCTTCTTTTAGACATAGATGCCTTGTCTCACAACCCTCCCATTACATCTAGGCATAACTTGATGTTCATGTTGCACTTCCAATTCAACTCTTGATTCCATTTTGACATCCTGTTCTGTTATGTCCATATCAACTTTTTGTTTGGATGAAATAGCTAATTCCTTTGGTACTACTTCACTTCTTCCTTTGATATTTCTTACAAACTCTTCCTCTAAAAAGGTCGCATTTTCAACACAAATACCTTCCTATCCTAAGGACTGTAAAAATAGTACCCTTATGTTCCCATAGGATATCCTACAAATAAACATACTTCTAACCTTGGTTCCATCTTTGTGTTTTAGGCATCGATTTGGATGGAGCAAAGTTAGGAAGATATGATGCCATTTGTATGGCATATCCCTAGAACAATTTTGGAAGGCTAGTGTAGGACATGATTGATCTTACCATTTCCAATATAGTCTTATTTCTCCTCTGAGATACACCATTATGATGAGGTGTTTGAGGAGCTGACAAGTTGGAAATAATTCCATTGTCAATTAAATAGTGCTAGAGCTCTTTAGATAAAAACTCACCACCTCATTCCGATCGAAGTTGTTTTAATGGTTTGCCTAGTTGCTTCTAAGCTTCAACTTTAAATCTTTTGAACTTTTGAAAGGATTCATTCTTTTTATGCATCAAATACAAATAGCTATGTCTTGAGTAATCATCTATAAAAGTTATCAAATATTTACAACCTCCTCTAGCTTGTACGTTCATAGTGCCACACACATTAGTATGTACCAGGTCCAACATGCATTTAGGTCTGTTTTCTTTAGAAGGAAATGAGGCTTTGGTCATTTTTCCTTCAATACAAGATTCACAGGTGGGTAATGGATCACTATCCAAGCCCATAAGGATCCCAATGTTTACTTACCTGTCAAGTCCTATCTAATTGATATGACCCATTCTTAAGTGCTACAGATATTTTGAATTAATGCTAGAGTTATTAGATTATCTTGGTTTTATCAATTCTGTGGTGTTTAGTAAACCTGACATAGGTTTTACAAAGAACAATCCCTGTTTAATTATCGCATCACAAATAAAATTTTTATTCTTATATATTGAAACAAATTTTACAAAATATAATAAGGAATAACCAAATTTTATAAGACAAAAAGTAGAAATCATGTTCTTTACATTCTTTGGCATGTAATAAACATCCTCCAAATATAACCTATGATCACTGGGAAAATCCTAGATAGCTACTCCCATTGATTCTACTGAAACATAGGAACCATCTTCTATCTTGACTTGAAATTGACCTTTTGGTAGTCTTCTACTTTGTTGGAACCCCTGTAATGAATTAAAAATATGGCCAGTGGCTCCTGAATCTAATATCCTACAAACAGATAAATCTGCTACATTTCTAGTTCCTAACAAACTTAGGAAACCCATACCTTGTTTGCTTTTTAGGTACTCAAGGTAGACTGGACAGTTTCTTTTCTAGTGGCCCACCTCATCACAGTGGAAACACTTTCATTTGATGTTGTCTTTGGCTTGCTTTCTCATAGGTTGGTCTTGACCCCTGTTTGGGACTTCTTTTCCATTGGACCCTTCTTCTTCTGCTTGCTGTTACCCTTGGGCTTTGAAGAAGATGCCACATTAGCTTCGAGCTCATGACCTTTGATATTCAATATCTCCTCCATGCTCTGGAGGGTATTCATCAACTCACTCAAGGTGTAATCCTTGCTGTTGAGGTTATAGTTCAAATTAAACTACTGAAAAGAAGAGTTTAAGCTACTGATGATCATAACCATTTGTATGTCTGCATCCATATCTACCCCAAACATCTTAGCCTTAGTGACTGCAGAGATTACCTTCATCATGTAATTCTACACTAGTCCACCAGGTTTCTATATGAGATTATGAAAGGTTTGGATAGATTTCACTCTTACAGACCTAGTCCTCACACCAAACATCTCATATAGGTGATGGACCGTTGAGCTAGTAGTTTTCATACAAGCAATTTTCTTTTGCAACATGCCGCTGACAAAAGCTAGAATATAACACTTAGTAGTCTTGTCAGCATTCTACCAACGCTCATATTGTTGGACTATCTCAGGAGTTGAATCTCCATTCATTAAAATTGTTTCCATTTTCCAATTTGTTATTTGACAAGAGCAGCGTGAGTGGACTCATTTTATGGTTGATAATGTCTGAAAATATAAATTATTAAAACATGAGCATACTAGTCAACAATATTGGAACTTTGTCTAAAAATGTGATGCATGTATAAATGATGATAATTTTAATAAAAATTAAAAAATTAAAACATTATACGATGGTTATTTTTCTTATCTATAATGGACTAAGAAACAGTGGGCCATCTTATCCATTAAAAGAAAAACTAAGACCCACCCACTCAAAAAACTACTAAGCATCTCATGCCTAAGTTTTTGAGAAGCATCATAATTTGGTCCATACTTTTACCAATAGAGCTACAGCGGGCAGTTTATTGATAAAAGAATGTTGAGTGTTTAAACATTTGATTCGGTCACTAAAGATACTTGCAAACCATGCCTCGGTGGGAGGTCACATTTGCTACCAATAAGTGAACTTATCCTTAAGGAGACCCAAACCATGCAAAATATAGGATTCATGCCCTTCGATGGGGAGTAGCACTTCACCACATGAAAATGGGCCATCATTTGGAGACCATGGACTCTCACATGAGAATCCTTTCCCACCCAATCTTTTTGAGTTTTAAGTTTTAAATACCATCTTGTCTAGATGCAATTTATTATCCATCATGTATTGTTTCATTATATATCTCATACATATTGAATGCATGGCAAGGCTTAGGATTGACAATTTTCTAAATGACATGCAATCACATAATATCATATATAATTTTCATTCATTTCTCCATTCATCACATGAACTAATTAAGCCACTTTTTATTGTCCATCCTAGAAACACAAAAATAATTACAAGCCTTTTAGGCCCAAAATATTCTTCTTGGACTTGGATGTTTTGGTTCAAACTCTTCTCTCACATGATCCGACCCATTGGGTAAATAAAATGTAATGGCATTTATAAAAACCAAAATTTGTCACTTTGAAAATAAAAATTCTAGCATTAGATTTTCATAAAACCAAATCTTTGTCATGACAAAAAATTCCAGCATTTGTTTTCATTAAAACCAGAACTCATTCCATTAAAAAAAAAACCCAGCACTTAGTATTTTATCAAAACCAAAACTTGATTCCTTGAAACAAAAATCCAGCACTTGTTTTTACATTAAAAAACAAAACTAGATTTAGCATCTTTGTTTTCACAAAACTGAAACTATTCCAATACACAAAAGGATACATCGAAACCTTTACCTCTCCATTTCTTCAATCCACGGCTGCTCCATCTTCATCATTACATCAATTTTTACATTGCAAACTCAAACAAAATAGGAAAATGAAGCCAAGGATGAAACATGGCGATGATAGACCACCCTCCTTGTTACAACCAAATGAAGAAATCTTACTTGGTAAATTTAACTTCTATGGACAACCAAAAGAGCAACACATACACCATATATATTTCTATCACATAAAAATATGCAGCATACAAAAAATGATTGTCAAGCGATGCATCAGAAAGATGTGGAAAAGAAAGAAAAAGGAAGCAATAAATTTTCTTTTAAGAAAAATAGCAAAGAAGACGTCAAGAACGAGAAGACCTCTATCATTTGCTATGAATGCAACAAACCAGGATACTACAAGTCTAAATGTCCATTGCTGAGAAGAGAACTAAAGAAAAATAAAGGAAATAAAAATAGTATGATGGCAACATTGGAAGATTTAGATTCATCCAAATCTAATTCTGACTCAGAGGCATCAGAACAAGCAAATATATGCTTGGTAGCTAAAAATGACGGTGACGAGGAGGTAACTTCTAACTTTAATGAACTTCAATATGCATGTTTAGAACTGTTAGAAGATTCATATATCATACCGAAATAGTATAGATCTCTAAAAAGAAAGTTTATTGAAAACTTGAGGAACATGGAAGTGTTAAAGAAAGAAAACGTCTGCCTTAAGAAACAAGTAGACGATATGAAAAAAGTCTGTAGTGATAGATCTGAGGAAATTAGCCAGTTGAAACATAGGATTAATTCTATATCAGTAGATTTATCAACTTTTGCTAAAAGTACGAAGAGAATGAATGACATGATCAGTAATTATCGACACCCGAATGATAAGAGTGGTCTAGGGTTTATTAAGAGTAATATTGGTTATAAAAAGAAGTTTGTTCCCCATAAAAAGAAATTTCATCAGTCCTTTTTTTATCACTCTATGAATGCTTATAAGACTAACCCTTAAGGACCCAAGAAAATCTGGATAACTAAAAAGAACATAATATCTATTATAGATCTCCTTGCTTGGAAAATGCAGCCAGTACCAATGGTATTTGGATAGTGGATGCTTGTGACATATGACGAGAAGAAGGTCTATGTTCCTAGATCTTTAAGATAAAAAGGGAGGATCGGTAACTTTTGAAGATAACCAGCAGGGCGAAATTATTGGAATCGGTAAAATTGGTAAAGATTCTTTTGCATGCATTGATAATGTTCTGCTAGT
>JAOSBO010000165.1:164331-186359 GCA_027563915.1 Erythroxylum rotundifolium | reverse complement strand
AAACGCTGACGTTTAACATAAGGAGGCTTTTTAAATGAGTTAAACGTAAGCGTTTAACACTGCAGAAAGGGTGAGACGTGTATAGGAGACATAGATCAAAAACCCTTAAGTTTATTCATCGCATCATCAATAATGGAGTGGCAGAAGAGAACAAGAAGCATGAGTGAAAACAAGGCTGTGTGAAAGAAGAGATGAATAGTGACAGTGGACCAAGAATTAAGAAGTTTATTTGTCAAATCAAGCTATGGTGAGAGAGGTGTGGCATAGAAATATAAGAGAGAAGTGACGTGAAGAGAGAAGAAGAGTTGCATAATATATCAAAGAAGAGAAGAATGAATAATGAAGGTGAACCTTAAACTTAAATTGTCAAATTAGTAAATAGTATAGTGAATTGTGAAGTAGAGAGAGTTGCAGCGGTAGCTTGAAGCAAAAGGGGGCTTTAGTTAGGTATGGTTTTAATGGCGCTGGAGCATTTGTTTGAGAGACTTATGGACAGTTAGATGTCCTTATACTGATTCAGAGGTGACATTGATATCAACGACTCGGGTTAAGCATTTTTAATTTTTTGTTATTTATTTTTCTCATTAGGAATTGATTATGCTAGCTTGTATTTATTGGATTGGGTATTGAATAATGATGATTTTAATGCTCTTGAGTTTTTTATAAAAACCCATTGCTAGAATTGAATGCAATACGTAATCATTGTATTTCTGGTTCGTGTGTTGCGACTATTGGTTCTGAATCATTAGAGACAACATAACATAAGTTAAATAATCCGAGCTTGTGTGATTATTGCCTATATTGATCTATTTTTCTAATTCATAATGTGGTTGTCTAAATTAAAATAAAGAGCTTATTCTAGGTTTCCCGATAGCTAGGGTTAATTAACGAGTGCTTCATGATTAACTAGGATCTAAGAAACAATCGAGATTAATAGAGTTTGTTGTTAACCTACGACCGATAATTGCTAAGAGAGATTAAAGAACAACAAATCAATGAATTGTGCTTAATTGAGGTGTAAGCCGAGATTGAACTAAAGAACAGGATCCCTACCAAATTCCCAATTTCATTATTTTTCGCATGTTTTCTTTAATTTGTTTTCATTAAGTTTATTTTATTATTAAATTAAAACCCCCATTACCTAAACATTAATTAATTTCATTTCATAAGCTAATCGAACACTCCTTGTGAGATCGACCTAGACTCACCATTGCTACAATAGTGGTCTAATTATTTTATTTTGATTAGCATTAAGACGCACTGATCAAAAAGTTAAGGCTTGGATATCTTGGAGAACTTTGACGGGCATAACTTCTAAAGTGGCAATGATAGGAGACATAACCACATAAGGGAAACCATTTTGTTTTATCATGTTGTTTTTAATTATTTTAGGTATCATATGTATACTACATGTAAAGTTATTAACTTATATGGCAATTTTTGTAAAACTATTAACAAAAGAGCTAATAATGGATTTTTTAATTCAGGTTCTAAAATCTTAATGGCGTAAAGAAGGTATTGCAAGTAGCTCCATGGCATGTCAATAATAAATCTATCATACTGCAGGCTTGAAGGCCTAGAATGCAGGTGGATGACATCAAAATAGGAGCACATACCAATTAGTTATTAATTCATTATTTTAAATATATTCATGCACCATTTCTATTTTCCTCATACTTTTAGATGAGTGCTCTAAACTTTTGATTTTAGATGCACCAAAAGAATAGTATAGACGTTAGTTTTTCATAAGTATATGTCATATTTTTATGCAAGTCAATTATTGATGATTTGGTCAATTATAGTTGGCATAAACTATTAATATGAGAGGGTTTTTTTTATTACTTTCGAGTTCAAAAATTAATTATAAGAGTAAAATGAAAAAAAATTAAACTTTAAACTTGCTTTATTCTATGTTAGATTAGCAAACTTATCTGAAGATATACTAGAATTAATTCTACTTTTACTTGACTAATTCTAATGGAATTAACAAACTTAGACACATCTCCATGATATTTAATATGAGTCAAGGAAACAATTTAATATTTCAATTGCTAAGTTTTTTATTTTGTTCTAGTTAGCTATATATTGAGTGTGAGTGCCATGTAAAACTCCTAGTCTTTTTATAATTTATTCTAATTAAGATACATAGCTTGGATCCATATCCAAACAATAATAGTATGTATATCTGAAAGCTAGATGTTGAAGAACCTCATACCATAGCCAATAACGCATGCAACGTTATAGACATTAATATTGGAAGAATTAGAAAGGAAAAAATACAATCAATACCTAAATTAACACCAAACATAAAGGGATTTAGTTCAATTATGAACTTGAAGTAGAAAAACCAAAAGCTAACTTTATTAAAGGATCGACAAACGTCATCAGATTTAACTAATGCAATTTATCTGATTTTCTTAATAAATATTAGAACAAGAGTAATATATTAATATAAGAAATATTCTTTTCCGCAGGCCCTATATTGTGTTAAAGATTTCGCTCATCTTTCTTCTTTGTAGTCTAAAGTTGTCCATCCATCCAGGTTAGTCATCCAACTAATGTCTACCATATTTATTGCTTTAACAATACGATTTGATACATTTGGATTTTGTGTGAATGAAAAGGAGATCTTAATTTTGTGTTGTTTAGAATATTCTTATAATCATTGATGATTTTTTATGTTCTTCTTTAATAGTTTAGGTATTTACTGTATGTGGAATGAGTTTGAGATATTATGAATGATTTAAGGCACTAATAAACCCCTAGGATGGTATATAGGTTGCAGCTCCCGTGAGGCTTATCGGTGAAAAATTTCACGAGCCCAGGAGTCACAACGAGAACTTGTTTTCTTGATTCACAAGTGTGAACAATGCCATGTACCATAGTTTTGAAATCAATTGTAGGTGATTAATTCAATTGGTTAATGCTTAATGCTTAAGGGATGTTATGAAAAGTTTAGATGTTCTATAAACTTTGGGGAACATAAAGGATACTAACTATGGAATCACTATTTGAAGTTAACAATTTTGTAGAAATGAGTAATATTGATAGTTTTTGGATATATAGGTGAATAAAACCTAATGGTTTCATCAATCCTGAGTTTGTTAACGGAGTTAAAGCTTTTATTCATTATGCATGTTCTCAACCTGCACATATAGATGGCCTAAAGATTAAATGTCTATGTAAAAAGTACAAAAACATTCATTTCCTTCCTATTGATGAAGTGAATGGGCATTTGTTGAGAAAATGGTTTTTCCCAAATTATTTTGAATAGACACAACATAGGGAACCATTGATTTATAGTACCTCAAAGGGTAATGAAGTACAATCGTCAGTGAACTTAAATGAGTTTGAAGGGGGGATTGGATTTAGAACAAATAATATGGATGCAAATGAAAAATCCTTATATATAAATGGTTTATAATGCAACCGGTTATACCTTTCAAGAAAATATAGAAAATCTTGAAGAAGAACCAAACCCACATCCAAAACAGTTTTTTGACTTGCTACACTCAGCTGATTAAGAACTATGACCAAATTATGAGACAATTACTCAATTGTCTTCAATTGCTCGAATATTGAACATAAAGGACATATTTCTAATAAAATTCTTGGATGGTGTAATAAATCATTGCCTCTTGAGCATATAATGGTTAATAGCTTTTACAATATGAAGAAACTTATTAGAGGTCTTGGTTTGCCTGTTGAAAAGATTGATTGTTGCAAATTGGGATGTATTTTATATTAGGGAGATGATGTTAAATTACAAGAGTGCAAATTTTGTGGTCAATCTAGGTTCAAGCCTAGAAAGCATTCCATGAAACATAAATTAGTACCCTGGAAGCGGATATATTATTTCTTGCTAACTTCAAGACTTCAAATACTATATGCTTCTGATGTTACTTCAAACATTTCAATGACACCCAGTATGAGTTTGCAGCTGAACGTCAAAATGTTAGGTTGGGATTGTCAACAGATGGATTCCAACCTTTTAATCCATCCAGCCAGTAATATTCATCATGGCCAATTATAATTAATCCTTATAATTTACCTCTATAGATGTGTATGAAAGAGGTATATATGTTCTTGACAGTGATTATGCTAGGGCCTACAAAACTAAAGCATAAAATTGATGTATTCTTACAACCATTGATATTTGAATTGTAGCATCTTTGGGAATATGGTGTTGTGACATATGGTGTGTCTTTGAAACAAAATTTTGCATTGAGAGTAGCTTTGATGTGGACCATTAGTGATTTTTCGGCATATCCCATATTGTTTGGATGGAGCACAACAAGGAAATTGGCTTGTTCTTATTGTGGCAATGATTCTGATGTGTTTTATCTTACAAATGGGGCCAAAATATGTTGGTTTGACAACCATAGAAAATTTCTTCCTCCAGATTATCCATTTAGACACAATAAGTAAAAGTCTATTAATAATATGATAGTAAAAACACCTTCTCCCCCTCATAAAGATGGTGGAGATATTGTAAGAGAATGGGGAATTAGGTTTGCTGAAAGTTACAAAATTTGAAGCTAATGAGATTAATACAAATATTAGTAAAAACTTTGGTTGGAGAAAACGAAACATCTTTTGGGATTTACCATATTGGAAAACTAATTTGATACATTATAATCTAAATTTGTTGCATATTGAAAAAATATTTTTGACAATTTTTTAATACCATAATGAACATTGAAGGGAGGACAAAAGATAATGCAAAATCAAGAGCTAATTTAAAACATTTTTGTTAAATGAATGAGTTACATAAAGATCTTTGCATCAGTAAATATCCAAAAGCATGTTATACTTTGGACAAAAAAAGGGAATATTGTATGAATGGTCGAAAAGTCTAAAGTTTTCTGATAGTTATGTTTCAAACTTGGCAAGGTGTGTAGATATGAGGAAGTAGAAATTATTTGGGATGAAATGTCATGATCATCACGTGTTTATGCATTGGCTAATCCAGTTACATTTCAGGAGTTGCTATTGAATAAAGTTTGGGAAGAAATAACAGATTTAAGTTTGTTTTTCAAAAGTTTAACATCATCTGAAATCAAGTTAACTGAAATGGAAAAACTAGAAAGGGAAATTCCAATAATTTTGTGCAAGTTAGAAGGGATTTTTCCTCTAAGCTTTTGACTGCATGGTGCATCTACCTGTGCATTTAGCACACAAGGCTAAATTAGCCGGTCCAATTCAATATCGATGGATGTATCCATTTGAAGTTAATTTAACAAAAATGATTATAATTGAAGTAATAACATGTTTTAATAACTAAATTGGTTTAACCCTATTCGCTAATATACGTATTTGCATCACTTGAAGAAAAATGTCAAAAATAAGGCTACGGTTGAAGGTTTGATATGTAATGCTTATTTAATAGAGGATGCTAGTACATTTTGTTCACATTATTTTGAGCTGCATGTTCAAACAAGAGAAAGAAAAGTTCCTCGTAATGATGATAGGGAAAGAACAAGTGATGTTGATGGTAACTTATCCATTTTCATATATCTTGGACGAACATATGAACGTTCAACAAAAAGAATGTTAATAGAGGAAGAAATTAAGGCTGCCCATGGTTACATTTTATTGAACTGTCAAGAGGTTCAACCTTTCGTGCAGTAAGTTGAAATTGATTATTTGGGTTTTGAAATTTTGTGTTATTCATAATTGAAATACATAATAGTTTTTTTAGATTATACAAGGAACTGTTAAGCAAGCTAATGCTCGACAAAATATAGGATGATATCAATAAAGAAGTTGGTAGACACTCTCCTCAATGGTTCAAGAAATATGCAAATTTTCACTTACAAATATTGAAATGATTGACTTATAAGATTTAAGTGTTCAAATGACATTATGATGTTTAATATGATAATTTATTTTATATAAGCCTTAGAAAATCCAGTAGAGAACAAGTTCATATGTGATCTTACGAAGAGACCTTTGTGAACTGTTAAATCGTATCTAGTGTATTTCGTTAATGGATACAAATATCATACATAATATCATGGTCATAGCAGCATGTCAACAATAAATAATGGAGTTTGCATACATGGAAATTGATAGATTACTATGGCATAATTATTGAGATACTTGAAATTGAGTACCCTGCATTGCCAATAAAGTAAAGTGTGATATTTAAGTGTGACTAGTTTGATCCAACTCTAAATGTTGGTACAAAAGTACATAGCCGATACAATCTAGTTGAAATTAACAGATGAATAAGATTTAGACAATTTGAACCTTTCATGTTGGCAATGCAATTGATCCAGGTGTATTTTGTCCCTTTTCTCAGCTTATAAGGAGAGAATTCAGATTGGTTGGCCGTTTGGAAAATTAAACCTAGAGGTGTTTTTGAATCACATGGAGGAGAACAGAGAATTGAAGGTGAAGCATTTCAGGAAGATGTTTATGAAATAAATACATTTGTCATATATGAGGATAATGAAACTTTGAACGATCCATCTAATGAATATGTTGAAATTTTATCTGGAGAGGATAAAGAGGGCTAGAGATCTGAAAAAGAGCTTGAGTTTGATTCTAATTCTTCAGAAAAAGAAGATGATTTTGATTTACAATCAAGTGATGATAGTAATTAATTTGTGTTTGTAATTGAATATTATATTCAACAAATCAATTATTTTTTTCAATTGTTGTATAAAATATTGAATTCAAATTATTGTATTTCTAGAAAATTCAATCAAATATTAATTTCAGGTTGAAAAATGTCACCAAAGAGAAAACATGATATAATGTGACCAAGGTTTAGACAACGATTTGAAGATACTTACTGTCCAAGTGAAGCATCACATTCTACAGCTGAAACTAAATCACCTCCTCCCCCTCTAGCTACTACACTCGCAAATGAGGCACCAACTTCCTACCTGTTGTTACACTATCCACTACCCTACATCATCCACTACCGCAATACTGATAGAGATATCAGAGGCAAACAATGCGAATGAAGGAGGCAGACACCAGCCTGGAGCTGAAGGACCTGATGGAAGAACTTACACCAGCCTAGAGCTGAAGGACCTGATGGAAGAACTTACATCTCAATTATCAATAATTTGTAAGTGAAAATACACGAAACACTATATGTTTATAATTAAGATATAGGTTTAAAATTTAAAAATGATATAAAATTATTTGTTTTTATATTAGGTTGATTTCGTCAGGACCGTGCTAAAAGAAACATGACATCCAAATTCAATGAGGAGATTGATCTTGAAGGTTGTGTATGGAAGAATATCTCTCAGACCACAAAAGAATTTTACTATCAGGAGTTTGAGGTACAACCAAAAATATTATTTTCTTTTTAATTTATTTTTATACATTAATTAGATAATTATTATTACATTATATTTATAAATTTTTTTTACTTTTGTTTCAAAAATAATTTTTTTGGGATTTTGAATTTGATGCATTCATTTATAAAGTATGGGAGATACAAGCATTTACACATTATCAGGACTTTGTTGGTGCGATACATAAGGGCGATGTACGATCGCCTTATATTTTTGAACAAATATGGAGTCATTGGCAGTAGTATTGGACATCACCTAAGGCAGTGTGCATTTCATAGCGTAATTCTATCAACAGACGTGGAGGACCGGGGGGAGAGAGTCTTCTTGTATATACAGAAGGATCTATTATCCACCACGAGCATGCAAAGAGATTTGGTAAGTATCTACATTTTGCATTTATATTCTGATTTTTTTTACTTTGTTGTATTTCAGTTGAGTTTGATATAATTTTGGAATGAAAATATGTGTATTATGGAGAATGATAATGTTATAAATGTTTGGTGTCATATATGGTTATGTTATTGAATTATTTTCTTTTTTCAATAGGGGGTAAATATCATAAAAATAGAGAGAACTTTGCCAAAATTTTTATAAATTCTAGTGTACTTACAACATTTTATTCTTATGCAGGAAAAGTTTATGGGCATGAGACCTACACCCTGTCAGCTCTTTTTGTACACTTACACTACGAAGCATGACGGTATGACATTTGTCAACACTTGATGTAGAGAACTAAATATATGTGAAATTTATGATTTAATATTAATGCTTAATAACTATCACTTACTAATATAGACATTGTCTTCTGATATGACCAAATATAAGAAAGCATTCAACGGCAGTTTCAGCAGTTTGAAGATGTTGATGAGACTCAAACCTATCTTCATGCAGTGGGTGGTAGGGACCTTCGTGGAAGGATATTTAGCTTAGGTTTATTTGCGAACAAATGTTATTCGCAATCCTCCACGTCTAGTACAATAGTATCTAATAGGCGGTCCACAACCAATGAAGTCCAAGAGCTTGAGAGCATAATGCAGATATTAACAACTCAGTGGCAACAGTAGATGGAGTACATAGCTTAGCTCTGTAATGAGATGGATGAGTTGAAGAAGAGAGGTAGCACCTCATCGCACCAATCAGAGCATAGATGAAATAACCATTTCTGTCGCCAAATTTACCGACAAAAATTGCCGTAGAAAAACCGTCGGTATACTCACCGATGGAACAAACATAACCGTCAATAATGTTGCAATAAACTTACTAACGAAATAAACAATACCGTCTGCAAATTTGCCGTCGGAAAAATATTGATTGTCGATATATCGACCGCACAAATAACCGTCGGTATATTTACCAACGATTACATAAATTTTCTGTCAGTAAATTTACCAACGGACATTCTGTTATTCGTTAGAAATTATTACCTACGGCTGTTTCTATGACACCTTGGTTCGTCGATAAATTCTGTCACTAATCCGAATTACCGACAAAAAATTATGGCCGTCGCTGAACGAGATTTTTCTCGCAGTGTAAATTTCTTTTAGAGCCAACGTTGATCCCAAGTTCAGCTTTGTTTTCATAGGATTTCACGACGATTGGAGACTATTGAGAATTATAAAGACTTGCATCATATGAAGAATAGGTTGCCTAGTCTTTGAAACATCTTTTTGTTATTAAAAATATGTCATTTACGTTCAACTAACAATCACGTTATTCAACATACAAATGACTTTACTTTAAGTCCTTTAGAAACCGATTAGGCTACATTAGCGTACATCCATGGATTTTTTTTCCCCCCTGTAAACTCTACTCTATTCTTCATAGGACGTAACCATTGCATATGAAATTGAATAAGGTTTAGATGGCATGAATCATTTCACTAATTCTTAAGAGGCCTAATAGGAGTAACGCCTTGTTTATAAAAGTTGAAAAGTATGGTATGGAAAGAAAGATTCTTATTGATGGCACTTACGACTGCCGAACTTTTATCCTGTTCTTGGAATATTCTCTTCTTGATGGCATTGGCGTTGAAGTGAGATGCTTTGTATATGAAAATGCACAAACACAAAATTCCCACTACAAATCAAATCAAGCACAAACTATAGCTTTTCTTCCTTTCTTTTTAACCAGGTTATTTGATTATCAATTCGAAAATATGATTAGAAAAGAAAGAAAAGGAATTCACATCACTCCAAAGATTTTTGGCAACGTAAAATTCATTATTAACCCCCTTTACATACGATGTTGTTTTCACAAATAACAAAAGAAAAAATTTAATATGAAAATCTCGAAATGAACACAATCTTGGCAAATAGAATTTTTAGAATTGTATCCAAAGAAAATCTCCAGTTTGACATAAGAAGAGAAATCTATAAAATATCTTCAAAACTCTAGTACCAACCTCCTTGAAAGTTAAGTCAGAGCTGAATAATAAAATCTTTAATGTGCGCTTAAGCTCAAAATTTTTTTTTTCTTCTCCTTATTAGAAATCTCTCTTTTTCTCTCTCAACCACTAAGAAATTTTCCTACAAACGACAATCATAACTCTAAGTTCCCATCTTTTTGGGTCAGAATCTAACCTTTCTGTCACCCAAAACCTTTGAAAAAAAGGCTAATTCAAGTGATCATAATAAGTACTTTTAAGTACCCCTTTTAGGTACAGTATTGAAGATAACTTTCGAATTGCAAGTTAGCGTGAGTAATTAGACACCTAGGTAGTTGATAAACGGTGTAGTCAGGCTGATATGAGCACTCTGGATTATTATGATGGATTTATTGTACTTTTTCTAGAATTGAAACTTGCTAAAGTTGGGTGATTGAGATTGATTTATTTAAGGAAAAGCGAAATTTTAAATGACAGGCACCTATTCTATAGTGAATATACGACCTACCCGGTGCTTCACAGTGGCTCTCCATTCGATATCCGAGTCGGCTGGAAAGTTCCCATGAAGCTAAGTCTGATGCCTTTATTAAGGAAAAGTTTCAACTAAACAATAAGAAATGTAAACAGTGAAGTTTTATTTTTCAGTTTATTAAAAAATTCGGCAGCTCAATAGCTATATTTTGACATCTCAAAAATTTCAAAGACCCTGTAAAAGTTCAAAACATTTCTATTATCACATCAATTTCTCGAATCCAGATTGTAGACAACAAATCTACTCACATGTAGTCTCAAATAGTTACATCAGTAAACTTTGAAAAGCTAAAACAGAATCATGCATTCCACTTAAAAACCTTTATACACAACCATTCTTTACACAAATGTACATTCTAAAACATGTTCAAGGATATGCAATAGTTCTAAAAAATATGCACAAGGAAAAAAAATGCCTACACAAAAACACATGAAGAAGTTGACTACTCGCGAGGTAGAGTCCCTGCTACTGAAGCCCCTAAGCGTGCACTTAAGAGGTTTTATTTGAAAAAACAAAAAATAGAGTGTGAGTTAAATGAGCTCAATGGGTGTTATTGGTTTCCATTAAAAACATTTATACAAATATTAACCTCCATAAAAGAAAAAAATTTATTTTCTTTTCAAGTAATAACCAATGTTGTTACAAAGCACATTCTTTTTCCTTTCATATGATCAATGCACATGTAAAATAAAACATGCATATTTTTTCTAAGATTAAGTTCTTCTTTTGTTGTAAAGTAAACAGTGAAGGCAATCAATACTTTTATTAAATTTCTTTCTTTTTTTAAAACGTACCCTTCACAAATTTTCTTTGTCATTTAGTACCCTTAGTGCATCATATACATATAATACGGAAAAACAAAAAATTTGCTCCGAGGCTTTCTCGAAGTGAAGGATCTATATGCCTATACAAGGAAATACCATTAAATCTAGCTAAAAATTTTCAATTCACATAATGTTCATAGCACACTTATATATATAGGAATTCATGGCATTTACACAAATCAATCATTCATATAATAACCGTGTACCTTGTGTGTAGTCTCCTTCATTGTTCTTCGATCTTCTACTCGCCAGGTTGTCTCAGACCACAATGACCAAAACAGTTCGTCTCTAATGGTGTTCACACAAAGATCGGAGAAACTAACCGAATCCAACTTTTTGATCCGAAAATGGCTATAAAAAAGACAAGAGTGTTAGTTCTCTTCTTTGTTCTATAGAGAGAAAAAACATGAAAGAAAATAAAGAGAAAGAAGATGAGAAAGATGAGGAGAAAAATGGAGAGAATTGTGAAGAAGATCACTTATCTCTTTGTTCTTACGATTATCATCTTCTTTCTTGCCTTTTGTTTTTGTCTTTTTGTCATTTAAAAACAATAAATGCATATCATTTAAAGAAACCTCTCTCAACATCCACATTGCTCCATATCTTTTATATATATATGCTGAGGTGGTCCAATCATACTAGTTTCGATCCTACTGGGTCCTGAGTGTGGAAAAACAACAAAGACCTGTTCAACAATATCGACGTTGTGATCTCATTGGGATATATCCTGATCTCATTGGGATCTGTTTTGTTTTATTGCTCTACATATAATGGATCTCTATCCAAAATCATTTTACGAATCCTTCGAGTCACTTATGCACCTATTAGGTTCCCGGTTATATTGGCCAGTTGGATTAACACTTAATCCAAGCAAGTTATGAGCAATGTCTAGCAACATATTAGACCCCCAATTGACCGAAAAGTAAATGGTTTGACAAACAAAACCGTGATCGTCATGAACCCTCCTATAGAAAATTGATGTGAAATTTGTCATTTTACCGTGACATACCCCACTTAGTTATGAGTATGGAAAAATGTTAACACTCACTAGACTAAATACATCAAATCTAACCCAAGTGACATCAGTTCTCGTCCTAAGACTCATTACTCTTTATGTCAATAAAAACATTCTTCATGAAACATGTACTCCAGCTAGAGACTTCCAAGTAATGACCCCAACAAGAGGTCATGGGTATCATCTTCTGTTATCATAGAAATGGTGAATCCTCTATTGGCTATTCAATTACCTTCGAATACCTCAAGTTGTACCCAATCACTACCCTAAGGGCGACCTCTACAAGGCAATAAAGAATGGAGTCAAAGCACAGAATTAATACCCAAGATATCCTTGAGTACCTCAAGTCTAAGAATACTTCCACCATTGTTATGATGAGATTATCACTGACATTAGCATAAGACATCCATGTAATGATCTCATGGTAGGTTATCCAATGTACTTATTACCTTTAGTAAACATCCACATCTTAACTCTAAACATCTCACGTTTATAGTTTCTGAGATCCACTGTTTGATCAAATCAAGGAGTTTGACAGGTACTAGTCTATCCAGATTAATGATGTTTAATCTCATTAATCCTATGACTAAGGATTATTTAGATACTGGCATAATTTCACATGATAGAAATCTCAGTAGTATGATCACATCATAATTTCCTTCTTGCTATGTCATAGACTTCATTAATTTGCTTATAGATCAATATCAATTTATAAATAATGAAAACCAAATTAATGAAATATGATTTTCTTTATTATTGAAAATAAAGTCTGTACATAACTTTGTACAAAACGTACTAAAGGTGATTACCTTTAGGGCATTACTCTAACAAATCTCCCATTTGACATAAAGTTAATTAACTTGGTATCTAATACCATAAGCAAGAACATGAGAATCAAATATATTCTGTGACAATGGTTTCATCAACGTATTAGTAATATTATGCTCGGTGGGAATTCTCTCAATCTATACATCACCTCGACCAATGATCTCCCTGATCAGATGATATCTATAGAGTACGTGCTTGGACAGTTGATGAAAACTTGGTTCCTTCGCCTGCGCATTGGTCCTATTGATGTCAAAATACAATTGTATGAGCCCATCACTGCTAGGAACCACACCAACTTCAATAATGAACTTGTTGATTCAAACTATTTCCTTTGCTGCGTCTGAAGTCACAATGTACTGTGCCTCGGTTGTTAAATCAACAGTCATCTCTTATTTGGAACTCTTCCAACTGACCGCCCCATCGTTCACTGTGAATATATAACCTGATTGGGATTTGAAATCATCCTTATCAGATTGAAAATTGGCTTCTATATGCCCGCTCACTTTTAGATTTCCATCTCCATATATTAAGAAAACATCCTTAGTCCTTTGCAAGTACTTGAGGATGTTCTTGATAGCTACCTAGGGACCCTCACTAGGATCTGATTGATAACTACTCATAACACTTAGAGTATATGATACATCGGGTCTTGTATATAGCAAAGCGTACGTGATAGATCCTACTGCAGATGCATATGGGATCATATTCATGTGCATCCTCTCATCTAGTGTATTAAGAGACATAGATTTCGAGATTGTTATCCCATGAGTCATCGCAAGATACCCTCTCTTAGATTACTCCATACTAAACCTCTTTAGAATCTTGTCTATGTGCACTGACTATGAAAGAACAAGCAACCTTTTTCATTTATCTCTATAGATCTTTATCCTAAGAACATAAGTTGCTTCAAAGAGATATTTCATGGAAAATTGTTTGGACAACCAAATCTTCATAGATTGTAGCATAGATACATCATTTCCTATTAATAATCTGTCATTTACATATAGCACAAGGAATACAATTACACTCCCATTAACTTTCTTACACACGTAGAGTTCATCCAAATTTTGTGAGAGACCAAACTTTTTTATTATGTCATCAAAGTAGATATTCTAACTCCTAGATGCTTGTTTCAATCTATAGATGGATTTCTAAAGCTTGCATACCTTTCTCCATCATAGGAGAGAAAGCCCTCTGGTTGCGTCATATACACATCCTCGGCTAGATTTTCATTTAGGAAAGTTGTCTTCACATCAATTTGCCATATCATATAATCATAATGAGCGACAATGGCTAGGAGTATCCTAATGGATTTAAGCATTGCTACTAGGCTAAAGGTCTTGTCGTAGTCTATTCCTTATCTTTGATGGAAACCTTTAGCCACAAACCTTGATTTATAGTTAATCATATTACCATCCATATCGATTTTCCTTTTAAAAACCCATATACACACAATGGGTTTTATTTCTTTAGGTGTCTCAACCAAGGTCCACACTTAATTTTCATACATGGAATTCATTTTTACTTTCATGGTGCTAAGCCATTTCTCAAACTCTGAATTCTTCAAAACCTCTTCATAAGTAGTAAGCTCATTATCTTCTATGAGCAATACGTCATTCTATTCAATCACAAGAAATCCATATCTCTCGGGAACAAAGCATATCCTATGTGACCTATGAACTTCTGGTGTTGAAGAAGGTTGAACTGTTACTTCATCTGTATGAGTCACAATCTTAGGTTCAGATAGTTGATCTGCATCTCCTCGAGCATTTTGAACTTCTTCAAGTTTAATTTTGCTCCCATTGTCTTCTTTTAAAAGAACTCTTTCTCTAAAAAGATAACATGCTTTGAAATAAACACTTTTTGTTCCTCTGCAAGGTGAAATTGATGTGCCATTGTTTCTTTAGGATGTCTTACGAACAAATACTTATTAGACTTCGCATCTAGCGTATATGACTATATTTGCTTCGCATAAGTCGAATAGCTCCAAACTTTCAAATGAGAAAGATAGGATTTTTTTTCAGTCCACATCTCATATGGAGTAACATCAACTAATTTTGATGGAACATTGGTTAGCAAATAAACAGCTGTCTCGAGTACATACCCCTAAAAGGATTTTGGTAAATTTGCAAAGCCCATCATCAACTGTACCATGTCCAACAAGGTTCAGTTTCTCCTTTTGTCCATACCATTGTGTTTTGATGTGTAAGGTGGAGTCCATTGAGATAAAATCCCATTATCTCTAAGATAATCTAAAAATTCTTGGTCTAAGTATTCCCTACCTCAATCGGATCGTCATGTCTTGATACCTTCCTAGGTTGGTTTTCTACTTCATTTCTGAATTAACTTTTCAGGTGCATCATATTTGTATCTCATCAGATGCAGATACTTATATCGAGAATAGTCATCGATAAAGGTAATGAAGTAAAGAAAACCACTTCCGACATGGATGGACATCGGACAACATACATCTAAATGTATTAGGTCTAATACTCCAGTCGCTCGTTCACCATTTCTCTTAAAGAGTAACTTAGTCATCTTGCCTAATAAATAAGATTCACATATGTCATATGATTCATAATCGAATGAAGCTAAACTACCACTCTTGTGGAGCTTAACTATATGTCTCTCATTTATATGGCCAAGGCCACAATGCCATTAGTAAGTTGATTTTAAATTATCTCGTTTATGTCTTTTTGTGTCATTGACATTCATAATTGGATACGACATATCTATTATGTAAATTCCATTGCATAATGTACCGGTACCATAAAGCATTCCATTCAAACTAATAGAATAACCATTACTATTAAAATTCAAATGGAAACTAGTTTTATTTAAACAAGAAACGAACAATATGTTCTTTGATAAAATAGGTACAAAAAAACAATCATCTAGTTTAATTACAAGTCCACTGGGGAGCGACAAAAATAAGTGCCTACAGCTAATACAACAACTCTTGCTCCATTGCCTATGCACAGGTCTAGTTCTCTCTTCATGAGCTGTGTACTATCCCTAAGGCCCTGCATATCATAACATATATGTGAGTCACAACCAGTATCTAATACCTATATGTTATGATCAAAAATAGTATTAACTTCAATGACAAAATACTTAAAGGAGCCAGGGCATCTGATGCCTGTTTCTTCTTTAAGGATTCTAGATAGACTTTACAGTTTCGTTTCCAGTAGCCAATCTTGCCACAATGGAAGCAAGTTCCTTTCGGTGCAATCTCTTTAAGTTTCTTTTTGGTTGCACTCCTTTTGGTTTCTTGGACCTTTTCTTCTTTAAGTTCTTTTCTCTTGAACCAGAAGAAGAAGAGTCCACCACTAGCACTGGCTTGCTATCCTTCTTGATAGCTTGCTCTGCTGTCTTGAGCAGATTGATCAACTCAGGGATTATCATCAAGATTTGGTACATCCGATAGTTCAACACAAACTATGAATAACTATTAGACAATCCAACCGGAATTAATTCAATACTTAATTTATAGTCCATAACAAAACCCAAGGTGGCCAACCTGTCAATATAACCATTCATCTTCAGTGCGTATTACACTGTAGATATCCCTGGAGTCATCTTAGTCGTAAAGAGCAGTCTCGAGGTCTCAAATCTTTAAGGTCGAGCTTGCTCATCAAAAAGCTTACTAAGCTAAAACACTATGGTATTAGCATCTATAAACTCATGTTGCTTTAGCAGCTCTGGTCACATAGAGGCTAGCATAATGCAAGTGGCGAAGTCACTATCTTTGAGATGCTTACGATATGCTCTCTGATCCTCATCAGAAGCATCAGTAGTAGGGGGATCAGGAAGTAGAACATCTAGGACATAGCCTAGCTCCTCAGATCTGAGAACAATTCTCTTATTTCTCAACCAATCAAGAAAATTGGGTCCACTCAATTTATTAGAATCCATAAGTGAACACAAATTCATACTAGAAGACATCTTCAATCAACCTAAATGTGAAGAGAGAAAGAATGTCAGAATATAAATACATGCATAATCATAAGGACTTGCATAACATGCATATAACTCCCACTAGTTTCAAAAAATCTATAGCCCTTACTACGAATCCAAGAAAATTTCTAACAAAGTGTCCTACTGGGTTGATATTCGACATTACTAAGAATGACCTTAGGTTTACCCAATAAACCACCTTAGATCAATCGGTAGATATCGGTCACATCAATTGCATAATAGATGCAACTATCGTCTAGTGCTATCAACTCGTAATGTATGCACACACATTGGGTTATAAACTCTTGATACGTGTACAGTTGATGTACGCTACCTAATTGCGCCTCAATCCATGTTGACCTTAAGTTTACTTAACAAATCAACGCTTCTAGTCAAAATTGACACATTAATCTGAAAATCTTATTTTCATGGTTCGAACATATCTGTATAGAGCAAGCTTGAGTTTACCCAACAACCTTAACTCTAAAAGAGTTTTGGTTCTCCCCATATTAATGGAAGCCGTAGGGATTTCATATTCTAGTCTCATCTAAGTTATAGGATTATAGTCACAATGACTATATGGTATGATTTAGGACATTTCATCAATCACATTGAATCTATATCCATAACCATCCGTCATCCCACCTAACCAACCCTAGTATGCATTCTTTAATGTAACCATCTCACAAGGTTTTCTTATATAGGTTATGACGTGTTATGCATCTAAAGATTTGACATTCAATTCAACTCTTAAACCGAATTGCTTTCTAATGTTGTCATCGACTAATTTCTCAATTCGTATGTTTTCAATTCCAGTTCGAAATACCAATATACCAAGTGTAATACCCTCTACTCTGACGTACCAATTAAACACTTTAATTGTATCATTCTTGCCATATCGAGTCATACTAGACACGAAATACTCGAAATAGATTATTACAATATTAATCTCTTGGATTTCAAAATAATTTAAGAACATCAAACTATCACCCTATGTATCTCTAGGTAATCTCCACTTCATCAAGACTACTTTGGCATTTGTCACATAACTTGTGATGGCCAAAACAATCAAGACAACTGAATGTACTAACAAGATGCTAATATGACATATTTGATATCCGAAAATTTATTTTGAAACCTAATTTCAAGCAAATCAATTTAGTATGCATAAAAAATCAAAGTAACATATTTCTGATCACATAAAAAATGATCTGAGGCATTGATTCCAAAAACATAGAATCACCACTTCAAACAAACTAGGTCCAGTAGTTTTCTCAAAAATGTCCAATTCTGTCTTTTGCTTGAAAACATCATTTTAAAAAATTTCAATAAATGATGAGAAAATTAAAGAGGCTATACAATGTTCCCAACATGTTCCATGAATTTTTTTTATAATTTATTTCCAAAAAAAACTCAACCAACCTTAGCAACCAAGCCAATCCAGAATCTGTGTTCCTCAACACGGACATTCCCAACAGCACGCAAGAAATTATCAAATAAATATTCAGTCACCTAGAAAACATTTTGCCATCTTTATAGACATTTGTAAACATCTTAGAAAGAGATTAGTGAAAGAAAATCCCAAAAAATTGTTTATATAATTTAATCTCGAATTTACAAGCATGCCTATTCATGTAATGTGCATAAACACAGCAACCAGAACAGTAGAGAATTAATTAGCAAAAACAGATCAAATCACACAGATTTTTCCTTCCACAGACAAATTGAAAAACATGCCATGAGAAAATATGGGAAAGAAAAATTTTTAAAAATATATCTCTATAGTGATTTCGAATTCAACACAATCAGAATGCACAATTGTCGTAACCAATCAGCAGCATCACACATGTTATGGTTTCTCCTTTATATGGGGCAAAGTGGCTTTGATACCACTGTAGGAAAATCTCAGTGCATGCATCATATACACGTGGCATGGGAAAACAAAAAATTTGTTTCGAGAGTTTTCCGAAGTCCAGGATCTATATGCCTATACAAGGAAATACCATTAAACCTAGCTGAAATTTCCCAATTCACATACATGTTCATAACACACATATATATAGAAATTCATAGCATTTACACAAATAAATCATTCATATAATAACCATGTACCTTGTGTGTAATCTCCTTCATTTTTCCTTGATCTTCTACTCGTCAGGTTGTCGCAAACAATAATGACAAAAACAAACCGTCTATAACAGTATCCATGTAGAGATCGGAGAAACTAACCAAATCAAACTCTTAATCTGGAAATGGCTAGAACAAACACAAGAGTGCTAGCTCTCTTCTTTGGTCTATGGAGAGCAAAAACATGAAAGAAAATGATGAGGAAGAAGATGAGGAGAAAAATGGTGAGAATCATGAAGAAGATTGCTTACTTCTTTTTTCTTATGATTATCATCTTCTTTCTTGCTTTTTTGTTTTTGTCTTTTTGTCATTTAAAGACAATAAATGCATATTGTTTAAAGAAACCTCTCTCATGATCCACATCGCACCATATATATATATATATATATATGTATGTATATATATGTATGTATGTATGTATGTACCTTATGTTTAGTCTTCTTCGTTGTTCTTTGATCTTCTACTTGTCGGGTTGTCACAAACCACAACAACCAAAATAGACCGTCTATAATAGTATCTATGCAGAGATCGGAGAAACTAACCAAATCAAACTCTTTGATCTGGAAATGGCTAGAACAAACACAAGAGTGCTAGCTCTTTTCTTTGTTCTGTGGAGAGCAAAAATGTGAAAGAAAATGAAGAGGAAGAAGATGAGAAAGATGAGGAGAAAAATGGTGAGAATTGTGAAAAAGATTGCTTATTTGTTTTTACAATTATCATCTTCTTACTTGCTTTTTTTTGGTCTTTTTGTCATTTAAAGACAATAAATGCATATCTTTTAAAGAAGCCTCTCTCATCTTCCACGTCGCACTATATATATATATATATAAATGCTAAGGTGGTCCAGTCACACTGGGTCGGTCCTACCGAGTCTTGGGTGTGGAAAAACACGAGAGACCTATTTTAGCAATAACGATGTCATGATCTCATTAAGACATATCCTAATCTCATATGGATCTATTTGATTTTATTGCTCTCTATATAATAAATCTCTATCTAAAACCATTTTATGAATCCTCCAAGTCACTCTTATACGTGTGACCCATTAGGTTCCTAGTTATGATAGTCACTTAGATTAACACTTAATCCAAGAAAGTCATGAGTGGTGTCTAGTAACACATCATGACCCCCAATTGACCGAAAAGTAAGTGGTTTGACAAACAAACTTGTGCTCATCATGAACCATCTCATGAACCCTCCTATAGACAATTATTGTGCAATTCATCCTTTTACTATGCTATACCCTACTTAGTTATGAGCATGGGCAAAGCGTCAACTCTCACTAAACTAACTACATCAAATCTAGCCCAAGTGATATCAATTCTCGTCTTAGGACTCATTATTCTATATGTTAATGGAGATATTCTTCATGACACATATACTTCGTCCAGAGATTTCCAAGTAATGTCCCCGACAAGAGGTCTTGGGTATCATCTTCTGCTATCACAGAAGTGGTGAATCCTTTATTGGCTACTCAATTACCTCTAAATACCTCTAGTTATTCCCAATCACCACCCTATGAGTGACCTCTACAAGGCAACAAGGAATGGAGTCAAAGCACAGAATTAGTATCTAAGATGTCCTTGAGTACCTCAAGTTTAAAAATATTTGCACCATTGCTATGATGAGATTATCACTGACATTAGAATAGGACATCTATGTGATGATCTCATGGTAGGTTATCCAATGTACTTACTTTCTTTAGTAAGCATCTACATCTTAACTCTAAACATCTTATGTTTACAGTTTCTAAGATCCACTACTTAATCAAATCAAAGAGTTTGACATGTGCTAGTCTATCTAGATTAATGACGTCCAGTCTCATTAATCCTATGATTAGGGATTATTTAGATACTGATATAATTGCACATGATAGGAATCTTAGTAGTATTATCACATTATAATTTCCTTCATGCTATATCATATATCATGGACTTCATTAATTTGCTTATAGATCAATATCAATTCATAAGAAATGAACACCAAATTAATGAATTATGCTTTGCTTTTTATTGAAAATAAATTCTGTACACAACTGTGTACAAAACGCACTAAAGGCAATTGCCTTTAGGGCACTACTCTAACACTTTGGTGTAAAGCCACAGAGTTGGTTCTGCATCACCTACCCGTACCTAGTTAACCTTTATATATTGATTATTAAAAAGTTGGTTTTGCATCGCTTACCCATAATGATGCTAGCACTACATATAAATCAACGGTTACAAAGTTGGTTCTGCATCGCTTACCCGTAACAGTGCTAGGATAATATATACTCCACACATGTAGAGGGTGACTTGTAGGATATACTAACAGACACAACAACACCCATGTTAGTTACAAACACCCCCAAATACCGCCATACACGTTAGTACATACTCTAATCGATATAATCGTATGTATAAAGACCTAATAGAGTACCATAGGTTAAATCACAATTAATGCATGAGCGCGCCTCATTTCAATACTAATTAAAATCATGTTCAAAATCCATTTCCATGCTAATTTAAAGCATACGCAATTTTCAGTTTAATGTCAACTCAAAGAATGTGTACATCTCATTGGCTTCCAAGTTAGGGATGTCAATTTCGGCCTGGCCTAAGCCAGCCTGAGCCATGGTCAATAGGTTTGGCCAGGTCAAAACGGCCCACGAGCTGGATGGGTATGGCCCGTGGAACGACGAGCTGGGCCATGGCCCGTGGTTCATAGGCCACGGGCCAGGGTGGACAGCCCACGGGCTGGCCTGCGGCCCGTGAAACTGTGGGCGAGTCGGACCACGGGTCAGTCCAACCGGCCTGGCCCGCCCCGCGGCCCGCCCATTACTTTATTGATTTAATAATTTTTATATATTAACTTAATAATTAATAATTAATTGACGTAAATTAAAAAGTTTTAATTAATTTAATTCATAATTTTAACTATAACTATTTACTTATTAACTTTATAAAATTATAATTAATTGAATTAAATGCCCTAATTAATCATACCATTACATATATCTCAATAACTTTATTATATCATAATTAATCACTTATATGTTGCTATAATT
>JAOSBO010000165.1:138297-157997 GCA_027563915.1 Erythroxylum rotundifolium | reverse complement strand
CCAGTTGACCTTATACGTGTACATAGGTATGAGGGTTTCAGATTAAGTAGTTGGGTTCCGGATATGGGCCCCAACAGTAAGTGTATTTACATATAACTTAATTTTCTTCCAATTACTTGTATAATGAAAATTATTTATTATTAATAAAACAAAATAGTTTCGTTTTATTTGTATGAGCATTATATATATATCTAGTCATAAGGTACCAAGATTATTTTGTAAGTAATATACATATACGTGGTGATGTATGGGAAACATATATAGTATTAGAATCTAAATTAGTTGATTCACCGTTGAATAATCAAGTTGGTCACTTGATTATGGTTTAGAATGCTTCAAAGGAGTGATGAGTTTCATATCATAATAGTAGTTAACTATCAGTAATGGCACTATTAAATGAATCTGGAATCAAATATGTTTTAAAGAATAAAGTGGGCTGTTACTTTATTATTAAAACATAGACCTTAGCATTCTGTTATTACGAACCACAATCTTGGTGAGTGGTGAACTCATATATTTTTCAGTATAATTATTGATATGATCGAAATGGATTTGTACAGAGTATCAATCTAGTGTTTGCATGTTGGAATTATTAATTGAAACATGGATCAGGGAACATTCACTCAAATAAAGAGTTTATAGTGATATCATCATTTTTAGATGTTTTTACAGAGTTTGGTGATTAAACTGGCGCCAATAGATTGATTGACTAGCTACCCATCAAGTCTTAGCACTAAGATGAGATCTTGCATGTTAATCACATATAAAGTAAAACAGGAGATCTAGAAGGAAAAACCAACATAAGGGTAAAACGGTAATTTTACCCTTTATTGAGTGGATGGCTATAATATGATTCATAATAAAGTTGCAATTGGACATCTTATTTGAAACATGCATTCTCATAATACTTAGTAATTCAAGAGTTTAACTAATTGTCTTTAATGGAATGACATTTGATTAATAAGCTGGAATTAATTCTAATTAGATTAAATTAATTACGGGTTTATTGGAGCTTGAATTATATAAGTCCAATTAGATTCTCCATTTGGCTTCTGGGAAGGTTATCAAGCAAGTAAGAAGTATAAATAGAGGTTTTAAAAACCCATGGTTGAATATTAGGCTTACTTTAATTAGAAGCCCAAATGAACATTTAATTTTGGGCCTGACTTAGGTTTGATTTGATTAATTATATTAAAAAAAGGTTATTAAATAAAGAAGGAGGGCATATTTCAGTATGATATGTGAATTTTCTAACAATTCTAAATATGCATCTTGAAGTTCATCAAAGTTAGAAGTTACCTCCTCGTCACCTTCTTTTTCGGCTACCAAGCACATATTTGCTTGTTCTGATGCTTCTGAATCAGAATTAGATTCGGATGAATCTAAATCTTCCCAAGTTGCTATCATAGTTTTTAATTTCCTTTATTTTTCTTCGGTTCTCTTCTCAGCAACGGACTTTCAGACTTGTAGTGTACTAGTTTGTTGCACTCATAGCAAATGATAGAGGTCTTCTTGTTCTTAACGTCTTCTTTCCTATTTTCTTAAAAGAAAAATTTTTGTTTCCTTTTGCTTTCGTTTTCCACATCCTTCTAATCTTCCTTGAAATGAAAGATAATTCATCATCATCTTCATTTGAATCACGATCAGATTCACTAGTATTATCTTTCTTGACTTCTTTGATCTTTAATGCTTTTGACGAAGAACTTCTATTTCTCTAAGTCTTATGATTTTTCTAACTAGCATTTAATGCTATAGATTTGCCTCTTTTAGGTTTATCTTCAGCATCCAGATCTACTTCATGTAACTTCAAGGAACCAAGCAATTCTTCTAGCTTTAATTTTCTCAAGTCCTTAGCTTCTTATATAGTAGTGACTTTGGGTCTCCATCTTTTCGGCAGACTTCTGAGAATCTTCCTCACATGGTCTTGATTATCGTAGATTCTCCTAAGAGCTTTAAGTCCATTAATGATAGTTTGAAATCGTCTAAACATCTGATCAACATACTCATCTTCCTTCATTTTAAACAGCTCCTACTGATGTACAAGAATACTGATCTTAGACTCCTTCACTTGATTTGTGCTTCATGTTCGATGGATAGAGTGTCCCACATCTCCTTCACAGCCTCGCATCCATGAACTTTATCATATTCACTTCTTCTCAACCCATAAGTCAGAAAGAACTTGGCCTTTGAATTTAGTTGAAATCTGGCTTTGTGATCAGCTGACCATCTGTTGTGAGGAATAATATTTCCTTCATCATCTACTGGTTCGTATGGTCCATTCTCGATGACATCCAAAAGATCAATGTGTGTGGATTCTATGAAGAGCCGCATCTTGTCCTTCCAATAATGATAATCTTCACCATTGAACGCAGGAGGTCTTGTGACGGAGGCACCTTCAGCTATAAAAACATATGATTCGGCCATGGATCTTTGTCCTCACCTTGTAAAGGTGGTTCTTGGAAATTGAGCTCTGATACCAATTGAAGTAAATCACAAGTTAGTATAGAATTTACGTACATGAAACTCGATACACAAGAAGGGGGGTTGAATGGTGTGTCCTTTTTGTGAATACAAAATCTTGCTAAGAACTTTTCTAACTTGTTAAAAAGATATCACTTCTATATTATTATTGCGAAAATTATATAACAAGGATTATACGAAAATTATTACATTGTTAAATCGCAAATAACTTCAATATAATTGTTTAACAACAAAATAAACTGAAGTAAATGATAGAAGATAGACACTGCAATTTTTATACTGGTTTACCCCAAACCGTGGGCTACGTCCAGTCCTCAGAGTTCGTCTGAGTGTTTCACTATACTTCAAACAATTATAAGTATTCTTTCTTCCCTTCCAGAGCCTCTTCAGGTCTCTTACAAAGTATTCTTTCAGCTAACGTAGCCTCTCCAGACTCTCAGCCTATTCATTCTCTCACTAGAAAGATATTGTGAGCTTTTGTTACAGTTAGCTCTCTTAGTATCGCACTACAGAAATTTTCTTTTCTAAGTAAGCACTGAAAGCTCAAAGATCATTGATTTCTCAAAAGTTCTAAGACTCGTAAGATTGTAAAATCTTCAATTACGACTAGTATTTATAGCCTAAGTCTCTAACTGCTTCTTGATCCTTGATAAATGCTTCTTGATTCTTGATAACCGTCATTTAGTTAAGTTCTGTAACTAACTCTAACTAAGTAATTATCTGACATACTACTGTATCTTTATGGTATCGTCTATCTCTTCTTTGCGTCTGTGATTTCTTTATGTCTGTGTAGTCTTTACGTCTGTATTATCTTTGTGCCTGTGTTTTCCTTGTGTCTGTATTGTCTTTGCGTCTGTGTTTTCTTTTGCATCGATGTTGTCTTTGCATCTGTATTGTCTTTGCGTCTATGTTTTCTTTCCATCTGTATTGTCTTTGCGTCTGTGTTTTCCTTGCATTTGTATTGACTTTGCGTCTGTGTTTTGACTTCGCGTCTGTGTTGTCTTTACGTCTGTATTGTCTTTATGTCTATGTTTTGACTTCGCGTTTGTGTTGTCTTTGGTCTGTATTGTCTTTGCGTCTGTGTTTTGACTTCGCATCTGTGTTATCTTTGCGTCCGTATTGTCTCTGCGTTTGTGTTCTGTACTTCGTCTGCACACTTAACACACTTGTCAAAATGTTCATTTGTTTCTAACATTATTACTATTTGATTGTCATCAAAATTAATCATCATGAAGTCCTCTTGACTTAACACAAACAACTGGAACCAATTTAATCACAAATCTACGTAAAACATCTAGAATTATGATATCACTATAAACTCTTTATTTAAGTGAATGTTCCCTGATGCAGTTTTCAATTAATAATTCCGACATGTAGACACTGGATTAATACCCTGTAAAAATCCATTCTGATCATATCAAGAATTATGATGAAACATACATGAGTTCATCACTCATCAAGATTGTAGTTCATAATAAACGAATGCTAAGGTATATGTTTTAAGATTAAAGTAATGGCTTACTTTATTCGTTTGCAATCATACATGATTCCAGATTCATTTAATAGTGCCATTACCGATAGTTAGCTACTATCATGATTTAAAACTCATCATTCTCCTAAAGCAAACTCCTTTACTTGCTCGGAGATTAACCCCAACACTATAGTCTAAACCATAATCAAGTGACCAACTTGATTATTTGACTGTGAATCAATTAATTTAGATTCTAATATTATACATGTTTCCCATACATCTTGATGTATATGTATATTACTTACAAAAGAACCTTGGTACCTTATAACTAGTTATAATACGTTATTATAAATAAAACCAAACTCTTTTTTTATTAATAATAAATATTTTTATTACAATATTGTAAATGGAAGAAAATTAAGTTTTAGGTAAATACATTTGGTTTCTAAGGCACTATATTTACATAACCTTAACAATCCCTCACTTGCCGTAACGCAAGTTTGATGTATCCCTCAATCCCATACCTTCCAGGTGACCCTCAAATCTTTTGTGTGACAACATCTTCATTAATGGATCAGCAAGGTTTTGATCTGTGGGAATCTTTACCACATCCACTTAACCATGTTGTATTATCTCTCTTATAAGATAATACTTTCTCTCAATGTGTTTAGTAGCTTTGTGGCTTTGAGGTTCTTTAGAATTAGCCACTGTCTCGCTATTATCAGAATAAACTATAATGGCCTTTTCTGCTTTAAGAACTACCTCCAAATCCTTTAAGAACTTGCGAAACCATATTGCTTTCTTTGCTGCTTCACAAGTTGCAGCATACTCAACCTTCATAGTGGAATTAGCAACATAAGATTGCTTGACGCTCCTCCAGACTATGGCTCCACCTCATAAAGTAAATATAGAACCAGAAGTTGATTTTCTTGAATCCACATCTGATTGGAAATCAGAATCCGTGTATCTTGCTAGAATAAGGTCACTACCAAAGTAAACAAGCATTAAGTGCTTCGTCCTACGAAGATACTTCAGTATGCACTTGACTGCAGTCTAATGCTCTATTAACTACGTAACAGATATTAGGTCTAGTGCAAACCATAGCATACATTAAACTTCCAATTGCTGAAGCATATGGAATGTTGCACATGTGTTTGACCTCCTCTTAGGTCATAAGAGCTTGCTCCTTTGAAAGTTTGATTCCATATCTAGTACGTGTGAAACCCCTTTTAGAATCCTACCTAGCAAACTTATTGAGCCTGTTCTCAATGTAGGTCAGTTCAGGCAAGGCCATCTGCTTGTTCTTATGATCCCTCGAACATAGCTAGCCTCTCCCAAATCTTTCGTTGAGAATTGTTCATTTAGTCATCCTTTGACCATAGATAACATTCCTACATTATTCTCAATGAGCAGAATGTCATTGACATACCACATTAGGTAAGTAACTTTTGCATTCTTGTATCCTTTTATAGACATACGGCTCATCTAGGTTTTGTATGAACCTATAGGTTTTGATAGCCTTATCAAACCTAATGTTCCAAGACCTAGATGCTTGCTTAAGTCCATAAATGGACCTTTACAACTTACATACCTTATGCTCATTACCTGGCTTAACAAATACTTCTAGTTTGGCCATATAAATGGTCTCCTCATTATCTCCATTAAGAAATACAGTCTTGACATCCATTTTTCATATTTCATAATCGAAATAGGTTGCTATGGCTAAAAGAATTCTGATGGACTTAAGCATGGCAACTGGAGAAAAAATCTCCCCATAGCCTATACCCTCCTCCTGAGTATAGCTATTAGTTACCAATCTAGCTTTCCATCAGACGCTCTTTTCCTTTAGAAGATCCACTTACACCCTATGGCTTTTACACCTAGTGGTAGATCTATAAATATCTAGGCTTCATTGGCATATATGGAATCTATTTCCGATTCCATTACCTTGAGCCACTTTTCCGCATCAACATCATCAATAGCCTGTGTATAAGTAATGTGATTTGATACTTCTTAGTTTGAGATGGAAATTATGCCTTCTCCTAGACCTAGATACCTATTTGGTTGTCTCACAATCCTCCCACTACATCTAAGCACTACTTTACATCAGGCTACTCTTCTAATTCAACTTTTGAATCCTTTTCAACATCTTATTTCGCTACATCTGAATCAACTCTTGGTTCAAATGAAATAGCTAACTCCTTTAGTACTACTTCACTTCTTCCTTTGTGATTTCTCAAAAATTATTTCTCTAAGAAGGTCACATCTATTGACACAAACACCTTCCTGTCCTAAGTACTATAAAAATAGTACCCTTGTGTACCCTTAAGATATCCTACAAATAAACATACTTCTGACCTTGGTTCCATCTTTATGGAATCGGGACTTAGAATATAAGCTGGGGAGCCCCAAGTCCTCAAGTGCCATAGTGAAGGCACTCGTCCAGTTCCAGTCCATAACTCTTTAGGTGTTTTAGGCCCCGTTTTGGATGGAACAAAGTTAAGAAGACAAGTTACCGTTTGTATGGCATATCCCTAAAACAATTCTGGAAGGCTAGCGTAGGACATCATTGATCTTACCATTTCTAATAGAGTCCTATTCTTCCTCTCAACTATACCATTCTATTGAGGTGTTCTAGGAGTTGACAAGTTAGAAGTTATTCCATTGTCAATTAGGAATTGTTCAAACTCTCCAGATATGTAATCACTACCTTGAACTGATCGAAGTAATTTTAATGGCTTGCCTAGCAGCTTCTCAACTTTAACTTTGAATTCTTTGAAACTTTCAAAGGACTCAAACTTTTGTGTATCAAATATAGATAGCCATGTCTAGAGTAATCATCTATAAAGGTTATGAAGTATTCATAACCTCCTCTAGTTTGTATGTAGCATCCCACTCTCACAAGACACGTACTCGACATCCTGAGTAATATCCGAGCATATACCCCACAAGAGTGGTATGCTAGAATAGTCGACAATCGAGCTAATTACAATTTTTTTAATCAATGCACACGTATGCGAAAATCAATAATCAAATTGGGTCCATTCTTTTCTTTTGTAACATCAAAATCACATTTATTAATTATTCTCATTTACAAATGTTTCCACTTTGGAAAGTTATTACATATAGGAATATTCAAAATATACATTGTACAAAAATTGTGGAATATACAACGTGATACAAAATAAGAAAATAAATTCAGACATGAACTGGTCCCAACCTCTGTCTCTTACTTGAATGCAGTGGTTATACTCCCGATAGCCTAATAGGGTAACTCTTCTGAGCCTGAAAAAATATTGCAAATTTTGGGTGAGTTTTTGCAAACTCAATGAGTGACCATCCTCGATGGCTCACTTAATCACATCCACATACAGTTCATATAATTACATATCACTTTGTTCACAACATTCACATTCTCATTCAATTACAAGTTAATAGGATAATGAAATCTTTCGAACATACATATTAAATAAATATGCAATGCACAGGTGACTCACTTTCATTTATTACTTTGTTGTGACCGAGTTCCTATAACTGTCCTGTATCCATTATGGATATCGGGCTCATTGATAACTGTCCCTTATCTGTTGGGGATACAGGGCTCATTTTACATAGTGATCCTTTGGCTCTTATACCCTTTTTGAGCTTTAAGCTCGTTTTTAGAATGTAAGCTTTAAGCTTTGTTTCACAATCTGAGCTCTAAGTTTTTTTTTCATTATGAGCTTCAAGCTCTTTTTCGATGGCTATTCTGGTCCCAACTGCCTTTATGTTATCATGCATTCATATAATAAAATGCATCAGTCACATATGATCAATCAGTCACTTTATTTCACTTTACACATTCACTTTCACATGTCATCGGACCGTGGTCCGGCATTCAACACTTAAGTTGAGAATAAACTTCTTTCTTCTCATTCATATACAAGTAGCACTTCAATATCACATTTACGCATCAAGTCTCAGACCTTCATTATCCGGCATCACCATATGCCTATCACATTCATATCAATTATATTTACATTGCATAATAATCATAACCATAGTCATTCAATAGAGAAATTGAAATCAAAACAAACAATGAAATGAGACCATCTAAGTCGACTCACAGTATGCTCCAGATTAGCAATTGCTTCTAAGATCTGGAAACGTCTGAATGTGGATATTTATCCTGCACATCAATATTATGCAATACATATGTTGCACACACATAAATAATTGCACAATCTTAAGTATTCACTTATGCACAAATATGTATATGGACTATGTACAATGCATGCTTACTAACATTCTCGGTTATATTATCAAATTTTATAATTTAGTCACATTTTCAATTCATAACTCAATTACTCGACGTTCCATTTTTAGCATTATTTGCTCTCACAGTATCCAACCCTCACTAACTTTTATTCAATACCCATTACTCATTTCCTTTGAATCACAACTACAATCACATAAACCTCTAAATTTCCATTATACACATGTCTTTGGTGCTTTAATTCCAAAAATTCATTCTCTAATGTTATTCTAACGTTATATAATCATACAACATCCAAACTCCCATTCTTTCTTAGAAATTCTCTAAAATTCCAGACCTTTAGGTCTATTTTTCTTATTCATTCTAACCAAGAAAATGAAGTAATTTGGCAACACTTTCTTCTAGAAAAATGTTCCCCATTGTCTAAAGTTTCTAATGAAACCAAGATCAATCAATTTAGTTCAATATTTCCAAAAGTTAAAATCCAAATATTTCAAACTCTTCATAAACTAAATGAATATCCTGTATTAAACTTCAATTCAGAAATCCAGAATTCTAGACACAGAATTAAAATTCTACTTCTTCAGACAAGTTGTAGATCTATTCCTTTAGTTTACTCCAAATAAAAATCATCCCAATTAGATAACTACCAGTCAAGATATCATCAAAATACCAAAGCAAGTTTAAGTTATATAGGAAAGTTGACTGTAGTCAAGTCAGGAGTTGACTGCGGCAAAGCCAGGAGTTGATCGCGGCTAACTTTTCCTGAGAGGAAAATTCCTAGTGAAATAATAAAAGTTGGTCATCGCAAACTAAGGAGATAGATGTGGTGAACTTTTCCAGGAAGCAGTAAACAAGACTCATCTTCCAATTTTCCAGATTTTATAACTTCCAACATTTTACATCTAACCTACCTTATACCTAGATCACCTTCTCTACTTTATTTCCTCTTCATTCTCTACTCCATTTCAACTTAATATCATTCACAAACAACTAATGATCCATATTCGATCATTAACAAAAATAGAGCATATACATTTACAAATTCATCACCAAATTTCTGCACTTTTTCTACATCATGCTAGGGATCATTTCTATCTCAAAAATCATCCCTATTATATTTCGTAGTCCATTATTCATCATATATATACGAAAATATGACATAAATGTGCCCATTCTTCATCCACTTTACTAAAAAATTTAACTATACTATCATGATCATTTCACCTCTTAAACTATCATCAAAACCATGTCTATCAAGCAAGCCATAAAGAATAAAATGCCACTTACTTAATTTTTCCATAGCTTGATCATTCACCATGAAACCCTAGCTTCCCAAGCACCATTCATTGATCACCATTTTAGGGAGGAAAGTTTGGGCTTTCATCAACAAAGTGAAGGCACAACTACATAGAGTGGCAAGGTGAAGAAAAATGATAAAGCTCAACATTGATGTTTGAAGAGGAGAGAGTATCGTAGATGTTAGAGAAGAAGAATGAAGAAAATGAAGAAAAAATGTAGAGAGAAGAAGGAGAAAACATTGTTAAACCAAATGCAAGACAACTAATGCAAGACAACTAAATGTATCTAAAATTCGTCGATGGGTGTGTGGCATAGCAAGTGACACTTGTAACTTGCCATATGCCACCATCCTATGGCTCCTAATGGGTCCTCTTTATTAACCAGTCCATTTGTCTCCAATTTCTAGTCCAATTGTCTCCAACATTTCAATGACCATTGTCATTAAATCCCTATATCACCTTTCAAAAATTCTATTAACATTTGATATTTATTTGTACTACCATTTATCGATTGTTCTGTCATTTGGTATTTTTCCTAGTCCATAAATCCCAAATTTCCAGAAAATTCTCAATTTTTTCCAAAAATTCTAAATCGATAATTTAATTCACTACATCAAATTTTAGAACAAAATTATCACTATCCATATCATAATCACATTAAATCAATCATTTATACTCGGAAAATGTCGAATGAGTGAATGAACAAATTATTGAAATGTGCAAAAATTCAAATTCACATGTGTGTATTCTAACAATATGCATGAGCATGAGATGCATTTTTCTTAATCTCTCATTGATCTAACATGTACTGTACATTAGCGTTCTAACCCTTAGAATGGGAATGGGATGTTACATTTCTTCCCCTTTAATAAATTTTGTCCTCGAAATTATTATCTGTTTGTTAAAAGAGGCAAGGGTATATTTCCTCATCTGCTCCTCCGCTTCCTATTTAACTTCATCACTCGAATTATTTCTTACACTTGACTCTAGTTTATGGAATCAATCAATCCTTCAATTACTTATTCAGATACCACACTATCATTACCATTTTCTTAATATATTTTAGATTAATCATTATTTTCACTTCCTGTGCTGATAATTCATCTTTGTCAGATCACATCACTATTTCTTAGCATACTTACATATAACACATTATGAATCTAAGACTTCTTTGTTGTTAATACAAACCCATATGTTAATGGTCCTATGCTCTCTATAACATGATGTGGACCAATAAAATTCAAGATTAGTTTATTCTATTTCCTAACCTGAGCACACGTTGGCAAGGTGATACTTTCAGAAATTGTTCATCTTTCACTTGATATTTTACATCTCTTTAGTGTTAATACAGTTAACTATTATATCTATCTCACTATTTTCTATACCTTCAGTATTGATCCACTTAACTCATTTATCTTTCTTAAGTCACTTAATTTTAAATACGTATCAATTTCACTTATCCTCAACATCTCCCATCTATTATGATCTTTAACTATTTTAGGCCTCATTCAATTCAACGTAAGGGCGAATGACTCTTTTTGTCATATAACGCCTCATACAATACTCTAATGATATCACTGTGACAATGATTGTTATGCTTGAAGTCGATTAGAAATATACATTGATCTCTTGTTCCTATGAACTCCAAAATATAAGTTCTAAGCATATCACCAACATGTAGGATTGTTAGTAATTCAATCATTCAGTCACTTGATTCTACATTCTTAGCCGTTAAGCATTATTTCAGCATATTCCTACTAGGATGTATAGCCTAGGTTGTTCTTAGTGCTTTCTCCAATAATCTCTTTGCTCAATCACTATTATCGGGTACACATATTTCTTATTTCAATCATATCTATCATTTTCCAATTCAAACTCAAAATTCATTTTCATTTTCAATTCCTAAATAAGATTCACAATTCTGGATCCTCAATTCAGGCTTTGTTAATCTTTTTATGTGAAACTTATCTTAAATTTCAATGCAGCCAATCTTATTTCATTTTGCTCCAAAATTTAACTTGACATTCTATTCTCTTTATTGCATTAGGTTTGATAACCTCAATATCTGAATTTGTGCCATTCCGTTATTGAATTTTATGTTCAAGCATCAGATAAACATTAGCTTTACCGGGAAATACTCATTTACACAATCATGATCTTTCAGCAATTTTATCCATTGTCTTGTTTTTATATTCAATCCATTCAAACTCAATAATTGCCTCAAGTTAACTGATTTGTATAAAACCGAATTGTCTCTGTACATGTAATGTCTCCAAACTCTTAAACCAATTACTTTTGTAGCAAGTTTCAATTTATATATCAAATAATCAACTCATGAGACTTTAATTGTCTCTATGCATATGAAATAACTTTATTTTGCTGCATTAGATTTCTTCCTAGTCTCTGGTGCAAAACATCATTACATACGACATAATCTCCAAAACCAAACGATATAATTACATAGATATTATAATTCATCAAGGATTCTTTTTACATTTATCAGTTTATACGATTTACACATTTTCCCCCAGACATTTTTTCCAAAAGGGCTAAGATGAGTAAAATCTCCTTAACAACATTTGATATTGTCCAATTTCCAGCTAATTCTAGAGATCTCTGGATCTCTTATATATGCCTTGGAGTTTTCTCAGTTCATTATTACCACTATTTTCTTTGGATCTCCCAATATGCCTTGTTTAGATGCTATACGACCCAACATTTTATTTGATCAAGCTAAGATTTACTCTTATTGAACTTGGCATATAATTGTTTCTACATTCATGATATGTAAGAATTACCTTAAATATTCAAAATATTCTATCCAACTTTTCGAACACATTCAATATATTATCTATGATCACAGTCACTAATTGATCCAAATAAAATTGTGAAACTTTATTCTTCAACACCATAATACTGTTAGGGGCATTATTAACTCAAACAAAGATTGCCAAAATTCAATATGCCCATGCTTAGTTCTCATAATTCCTTAAGTAACTAATTCCTCAATGAGGTTATATTATCATATGTTATTATCAGTTTCACAATTGAGTTCTTTTCTTAAATGATTTTCTCCATTCATTCAGTTTCCTCGGATTTCACATTGAATTATTCTAATGTCTATTCATTCATATTAGTTTCTCTACACACTTCAATTTATTAAATCTTAACTTCCTGTGTTAGTAAAACATTCGTCAAATCTAATTTGTATCTCTCAAACATATTTACATAGAATATAATGTGGGCCTATATTCTCCCTACACTAACAAGAATGTCACCTCAAATCCAAGAATCCAATCACATAGTTGGATACTTTACATCAACAAAATGCATACACTCCCACTCGCATGTTCTACATCTTATGCTTGAGTCTCTGATAGGAATGGTATTCCATTTTTTACTTTTAAATGATTGCATATTCATTTATGATTTGTTCCTTCATTGATCATTCTTAAAAATAAACTATTCGGTCTGTTGAACCTAATTCGGTGAAAATTTTCTTCTTCAAAAGAATACTTCTAGATACTATCATCTATAATATTCATATAACCTTTATCAATTAACTTTTATCATCATTGCATTATAAGCCATTTTTAATACCTCAAGAAGACCAATTTCTAGCATTCTTATATGGTCATAATGTTTTAATTACCAAAACTCGATGAAGTAGTAAACATGATTACTATCGCATATGCTTAGGTATGTATCATCAAAGTCATCCCACTTTGTCCAAAGAATTATCTCCGACAATTTACCAATTTATATCTTACACAAATGATACCTTGATCTTCATTGATCCCAGACAATATTTCTCTCTTTATCCTCACCCATGATCAGGGTATCCCTGCCACGATCGTGACAGAAACCTATTTTTGTCAGGCCACTATCGCGCCTTACTCTTTCTTCCTCGCATTAAAACATATACTAACATCAATTCTACTCCAATTTTCTTTTCTAGAATTTCTCTTTTCTAATGTTACATCATTTGATATTAATTCAACTATCATGTTGATTGCATTAACTCTTCTCATTCGATTCTTCATATTTTTTTTCTTAATATCCTTATTACATAAAATCCTATCTTGTATGCACTCCTAACTTTCTACTCTACACATAATTCTTCTCATGTAAAATCATTTATATCTACTTCATTCCCCTTCTATTATTTCATCATTTCTATCTTATTTTCCTATGGTCACTTATTTCATCTTCCATATGTATATCCTCAATCCATTCAAAATTATAAATGCATAATCCTCATAAAATTCTGATCTTAATATCAAAGACATATTCATAAGCTAAATCATATCTCTTATAACAATAATCAAACAACCATTTCGGTTCCAAATTCAGCTTCTTAAGATCATAACAATTTTATGTTTTCATTGCATTCTACTTGTATACTTTAATCTCATCATTTCTACTTATATCTTTATTTTCTTTAAACAATCCTTAATAATATATTCACATCTATATCACATTCAAACATATAACATCACAGTACAATATTGATATCATGTTCAATGATACAACCACACATACAAATAGAGTGAATCTTTATATATCATATAGAACTAGATACCATTTTTTATTTCTAAAAAACCATAAACCTTCATTTCCTCACATTCTGACATATCATCATTCTTCTCAGTGCTTCTAATAGCTCAAACTCTTAAGGAATACTCATGCATGTGACTCATGTAAATGCGACTCAGACTGGGGATCAGTTACCGCTGTATGCTAAGACATGTCTAAAATGCATGTAACTTGACTCATATTTTGAAAAACACCCATATAAGATACTAAATCATGGCTTTGATACCAAATTGTAGCATCCCACTCTCGCAAGACACATACCTAACATCCTGAGTGATATCTGAGTATGCACCTTGCGAGGGTGGCATGCTAGAATAGTCAACAAACGAACTTATTACAATTTTTTTTTATCAATGCACACATATGCGGAAATCAATAATCAAATTGGGCCCATTCTTATCTTTTGCAATATCAAAATCACATTTATTAACTATTCTCCCTTATAAACCTTTCCACTTTGGAAAGTTATTACATACAAGAATATTCAAAATATACACTATGTAGAAATTGTGGAATATACAATTTGATACAAAATAAGAAAACAAATGCAGACACGAATTGATCCTGACCTCTATCTCTTATTTGAATGTAGTGGTTATACTCCCAATGGTCTAACGAGATAACTCTTCTGAGCCTAAAAAAATATTGCAAATTTTGGGTGAGTTTTTGCAAACTCAATGAGTGACCATCCTCGATGGCTCACTAAATCACATACATATACAATTCATATAATCACATATCACTTTTTTCACAAAATTCACATTCTTATTCAATTACAAGTTAATAGGAAATTGTAATCATTCGAACATACATATTAAATGAATATCAAATGCACATATGACTCACTTTCATTTAGTACTTTGCTGTAACTGGGTGCCTATAACTGTCATGTGTCCATTGTTGATACTGAGCTCATTGATAACTATCCCTTATCCATTGGGGATATATGGCCCATTTTACATAGTGAGCCTTTGGCTCTTATACACTTTATGAGCTTTAAACTCTTTTTCAGAATCTAAGCTTTAAGCTTTGTTTCACAATCTGAGCTTTAAGTTCTTTTTTGCATTATAAGCTTCAAGCTCTTTTTTGGTGGCTACTCTGGTCAGAACTACCTTTATGTTATCCTGCATTCATATAATGAAATGCGTCAGTCACATATGATCAATCAGTCACTTTATTTCACTTTACACATGTCATCAGACCTTGGTCTGACATTTAACACTTAAGTTGAGAATACACTTATTTCTTCTCATTCACATAGAAGTAACACTTCAATATAACATTTATGCATCAAGTCTCGAATCTTCATTGTCTGACATCAACATATGCCAATCACATTTATATCAATTATATTTAAATTGCATAATAATCATAACCATAGTCATTCAATGCAGAAATTGAAATCAGAACAAACAATGAAATGAGACCATCTAGGTCGACTCACAGTACGCTCTAGATTAACAATTGCTTCCTAGATCTTGAAACGTCGGAATGTGGACATTTATCCTACACATCAATATTATACAATACATACATTGCACACACATTAATAATTGCACAATCTTAACTATTCATTTATGCACAAATATGTATATGGGCTATGTACAATGCATGCTCAATGACAATCCTGGGTATATTATCAAATTTCACATCTTATAACTCAATTACTAGACATTCCATTTTTAGCATTATTCACTCTCACAGTATCTAACCCTCACTAACTTTTATTCAATACCCATTACTCATTTCCTTTGAATCACAACTACAATCACATAACCCTCTACATTTCCATTATACACGTCTTTGGTGCTTTAATACCCACAATTCATTCTCTAATGCTATTTTAACATTATATAATCATACAATATCCAAACTCTCATTCTTTCTTAGAAATTCTGTAAAATTCCAAACCTTCAGGTCTATTTTTCTTGTTTATTCTGACAAAGAAAATGACGTAATTTGGCAACACTTACTTCTAAAGAAATGCTCCCCATTGTCTTAGGTTTCTAATGACACCAAGATCATTCAATTTAGTTCAGTATTTCAAAAGTTATACTCCAAATATTTCAGACTGTTCATAAAATAAATCAATATCTTGTACTAAACTTGAATTCAGAAATTTGGAATTCTAGAGACAAAATTAAAATTCTATTTCTGTAGAAAATTTGTATTCCTGTTTCTCTAGCTTACTCCAAATCAAAAATCATCCTAATTGGATAACTACAGTTTAAGATATCGTGGAAATACCTAAGTATGTTTAAGAAGTGTAGGAAAGTTGGCCGCGGCGAAGCCTGGAGTTGGCCATGGCTAACTTTCCCGGAGAGGAAAACACCTTGTGAAATCTTGCAAGTTGGCCATGGCAAACTTTTCCAGAACGCAGTAAACATGACTCATCTTCAAATTTTCCAGATTTTATAACTTCCAACATTTTACGTCTAATCTACCTTATACCTAGATCACCTTTTATACTTTATTTCCTCTTCATTCCCTACTCCATTTCAACTCAATATCATTCACAAACAACTCATGATCCATATTCGATCATTAACCAAAACAGAGCATATACATTTATACATTCATTACCAAATTTCTCTACTTTTTCTACATCATGCTAGGGACCATTTCTATCTCAAAAATCATCCCTATTATACTTCATAGTCTATTATTCATCATATATATATGAAAATATGACATAAATGTGCCTATTCTTTATCCACTTTACCAAAACATTTAACTATACTATCATGATCATTTCACCTCTTAGACTATCATCAAAACCTTGTCTATCAAGCAAGTCACAAAGAATAAAATGCTACTTACTTGATTTGTTCATAGCTTGATCATTCACCATGAAACCCTAGCTTCCCAAGCACCATTCGTTGATCACCATTTTACGGAGGAAAGGTTGGGTTTTCATCAACAAAGTGAAGTAACAACTATATGGAGTGACAAGATGAAGAAAAATGATACAGCTCAACATTGATGGTTGAAGAGAAGAGAGTGTCGTAAATGGTGGAGAAGAAGAATGAAGAAAATGAAGAACAAATGTAGAGAGAAGAAGGGGAAAACATGGTTGAACCAAATGCAAGACAACTAAAGATGTCTTGCATTTGAGAAATTCGTGGATGGGTGTGGGGCATGGCAAGTGACACTTGTCACTTGCCACATGTCACCATCCTATGGTTCCTAATGGGTCCTCTTTATTAACCAGTCCATTTGTCACCAATTTCTAGTCCAATTGTCTCCCAAATTTCAATGACTATTATCATTAAATCCTAATATCACATTTCAAAAATTCTACTACCATTTGATATTTATTTCTACTACCATTTATCGATTGTTCTGCCACTTGGTATTTTTCTTAGTCCATAAATACTCAAATTTCTAGAAAATTCTCAATTTTATCCAAAAATTCTTAGTCAATAATTTAATTCACTGAATCAATTTTCAGAAAAAAAATTATCACTAGCCATATCACAATCACATTAAATCAATCATTTATACTTGGAAAATGTCAAATGAGTGAATGAAGAAATTATTGAAATGTGCAAAAGTTCAAATTCACATGTGTGTATGCTAACAATATGCATGAGCATGAGATGCATTTTTCTTAATCTCTCATTGATCTCTCATGTACTGTATATTAGGTTTCCAACTCTTAGTATGGGAATGGGATGTTACAATGTAAGTTAATGGGCTTATATACATCAGTGTGTACCAGGTCCAATGTGGATTTAGATCTGTTTCCTTTAGAACAAAAATGAGGCCTTGGTCATCTTTCCTTCAATACAAGACTCACAATTGTGTGATGGACCATTGTCCAAGCCTTTAAGGATCCCATCCTTCACTAACCTGACAAGATTTTTCTAATTGACATGACCCATTCTTAAATGCAAAAGATATTTTGAACTAATGCTAAATTCATTGAATTTTCTTAGTTTTATTAAGTCTGTGGTGATTAGTGAGCCTTTCATAGGTTCTATAAAGAACAATCCTTGTTTAATTATCGCATTATAAATAAAATCCTTATTCTCATATATTGAAATAACATTTTTAAAATATAAGGAATATCCAAATTTTATTAAACAGAAAATAGAAATCATATTCCTTACCACCATTGGGATGCAATATATATCCTTTAAATATAACTTATGACCACTAGGAAACTCTAAGATAACTACTCCCACTGCTTCTACCAAAACGTTGGATCTATCCACTATCTTAACTTAGAACTAGCCTTTTGGCATTCTTTTACTTTGCTGGAACCCCTGCATAAAATTGCAAACATGGTCAGCAGCTTCTGAATCTAACATCCAAGCATAAGATGAATCTACCACTTTTATAGTTTCTAATAAACTTAGGAAACCCATACCTTGTTTTCTCTTGAGGGTCTTAAGGTAGACTGCGTAGTTTCTCTTCCAGTAGCCCTTCTCACCATAGTGGAAACACTTTCTGTTGATGTCCTCATTGGCCTTCTTTTTCATAGGCTAGGTCTTGACCCCTGTTTGGGCCTTCCCTTTCTTTGCACCCTTCTTCTTTTGCTTGCCCTTATCATTGGGCTTAAAAGAAGACGCTGCATGAGCCTCTGGCCTATTGGCCTTGATATTTAATATCTCCTCCATATTTTGGAGGGTATTCATCAACTCACTTAAGGTGTAATCCTTGGTGTCGAGCTTACATTCCAACTTAAACTGCTAAAAAGAAGAGTTTAAATTGTTGATGATCATGATCATCTACGTTTCTGCATCCATTTCCACCCCAAGCAACTTAGCCTCAGTAACTGTAGAGATTACCTTAACCATGTAATCCCACATCAGTTCACTCGGCTTTGTTTGAGATTGTGAAAGGTTTGGATAGCTTTCACCTTTGTAAACCTAGTCCTCACTCCAAACGTCTCATGTAGGTGATTAACCATTGAACCCACATTTTGCATGATGATAGATTTAACAAAACTTGAAAAATTAAATCTTCATATGAAAGCTATTTTTCTTATCTATAATGGACTAAGTGATGGTGGGCCATCTTATCCATTAAAAGAAAAATGAGACTTTCCCATTAAAAAAGCTACTAAGCATCTTCATGCCTAACTCTTTGAGAAATGCCATAATTTTGTCCATGCATTTATCAACAAAGCTACGGTGGGCAGGTTATTAATAAACCATATTGAGTTTGCAACCATTTAATTCATCCACTAAAGGTACTTGCAAACCATGCCTCAATGGGAGGTCACATTTGCTACTTTTGAGTAGACTTATCCTTTATGAGACACAAACCATGCAAGATCTAGGATTCATGTCCTCTGGTGGGAAGTAACACTTCACCACATGCAAATGGGCCATCTTATGGAGTCCATGGACTCTCACATGAGCATCCTCTCCCACTCAATCTTTTTCAGTCTTTAGGTTTTAATAATTACCATCTTGTCTAGATGTAATGTAACAACCCCTCAACGTAGGGTATACACCGGGATGCCCGTAGGTCATCTCGATACATATCCTACGATAAGGGTGCGCTACGAGCAATCACTACTAACACCTCACATGGCATCATAATAAAACATCAGTATAAAAATCACAATGTTTTTGAAACCAAAAAT
>JAOSBO010000165.1:111857-138197 GCA_027563915.1 Erythroxylum rotundifolium | reverse complement strand
GTATGGGAAACATGTATATTATAAGAATCTAAAATAATGGATTCACAGTTGAATAATCAAGTTGGTCGCTTAATTATAGTTTAGACTATAGCGTTGCGATTTATCTCCGTGTAAGTCAAGTTTACTTCAAGGAAATGATGAGTTTGATATCACGATAGTAATTGACTATCGATAATGGCACTATTAAATGAATCTGGAATCCAGTATGTTTATAAAGAATAAAATGGATCGTTACTTTAATCTTAAAACATACAACTTAACCATAAGTTTATTATGGACCATAAATCTTGATAAGTGGTGAACACATATGTGTTTCATTATAACTCTTGATATGATCGGAACGGATTTTTACAAAGTATTAATCTAGTGTCTTCATGTTGGAATTATTAATTGAAACATGTATCAGGGAACATTCACTCAAATAAAGAATTTATAGTGATATCGTCACGTCTAAATGTTTTATAGAGATTGGTGATTAAACTGGCGCCAGTAGTTTGGTGTAGTAGCTACCCATCAATTCTTGACACCAAGATGAGATCTTGTGTGTTAATCACCATATAGAGTAAAAGGGGAGATCTAGAAGGAGAAACCAACATAATGGCAAAGCGGTAATTTTACCCTTTATTGTGTGGATGACTATAATATGGTTCATATTAAAGTTTGAAATTGGACATATTGAAATATGTGTTCTCATAATATTTAGTAATTCAAGAGTTCAACTAATTGTCTTTAGTGGAATGACATTTAGTTAATAAGCTAGAATTAATTTAATGAGATTAAATTAATTATGGGCTTATTGGAGCTTGAATTATCTAAGTCCAATAAGATTCCTCATTTGGCTTCAAGGAAGGTTGTCAAGCTAAGTAAGAAATATAAATGGAGGTTTTAAAGCCCATGATTGAATGTTAGGATTGTACTAATTAATGGTTAATTTGAAGCCCAAATGAACATTTAGAAATGGGTTAGGCTTTGGTTTAATTTCATTAATTAGGTTAATTAAATTAAAACAAAGTTATTAAAGATAAATGGAGATGGAATTTTTATTTTAATGGGTAAATGTGCAGCTGCACATATAACATTAACTTGCTACATTTAAGATGTTTTTTAACATGCTTTATCATCACTAAATGGAGTAATAATCTTATCATTAAATGGTTTAATAGTGGTCTTTTAATGATAGTATGTAACGTATTAGCATTAATTGGATTAAAGAAGAAAGAGGTACTTTAATGTACCATCTTCCTTCTTTCATCATCAAAAACATAAATTGGTATTTTACATTTTGGTTAATAGTCTTTTCATATAGCCATCTTAAAAACAAATGAGAAGAGTCTCATTTATTGACTTCTTTATGACTGATTAAGAAAAAGAAGTGATGCATTTGACTCAAATCTCTTCTTTTCCTTTGAGGTTAACCGTGTAAGTCTTGCATTGTTTTGACTCTCTCCTATTTTGCGTGGTGAGTCAAAAATTGCATGAGTGTATCTCATTTTTGGCTACTTTCTTCTAAGAAAAATCTCCTCCAAAGTTTTCTTCTCTTTCCCACCAAAGGACCTTGTTAACCAAGATATCCAAGAAGAACAAGTGGTAGATCGAATTGGTTGAGGATACAACTTCAAAAAGAGGATACAATAAGGAGAAGAGGATACATTGTCGAGGATAGGATAGCATAGTGAGGAGTTAAAACTGTAATAAAGGAATCGGTAATATTTTCCATCTTGTTATTATGCAAATGTTTTTCCTTATAGCATATCATATGTGGCTATATATGTTGATTTAGATATATTGCTTCCGCTGAAATTTCAATTTCTAAATAGTTTTGAAATCTGCCGTTTCTTCTAAATTAATGAATGTTTTATTTTCCAATCCAACACTTTACACATTCACTTTCACATATCATCGAACCTAAGTTGGGTATTCAATAAATATGTTGACAATCACTTATTTGATTCATATTCACATTCAATGAAGAACTTCCAATGCATTCACATTTTATCAAACTCCTTGGACTATTAATGTCTGAAATTATGACAATCACATTCTTAACATAAATGAATCAATACAGAAATCTAAAATAGAACATTCATTTAATGTAAGACCATCTAGGTCTACTCATAGTATGCTCTAGATTAGTAATTGCTTCTATGCTCTAGAAATATCTAGATGTGATGTCCAATCTTGTGTATCAACTTCATGCAATGCACACATTACTAATTGCACAATTTCATAAGCATTCATTCATATACATATGTATATGTGTAAAGTACAATGTAAGCTCAATTAGACTATTTGGGCATTTACCCTTAATCGCATCACTTAATCATTAACAACATCGTTTGTGTATGTCAAGCTCACACTTAGGTTCATACCACAAGAACACTTGATTATTCTAATATCATAAGTCAATCATTCATCACCTCTTTCCTAGAATTTTAAGGTCACATAATATTCAATTCTCATTCACCTTTACTTAATACATCTTTCTCATTCTTTTAGATAACATTTTTAATCATATGAACACCTTTATTCCTATATCCTTCATAATTTTCCAGATTTGAATACTTTATATTCAAAAATTCCTTCTTAGGTTATGACCTCAATTATGACCCTAAACATATCACACATTTAATCATTTAATCCATCATCAAAATAGGGTAATTCAAGCTTAATTCAAGCCTAAATGCATCATAAGAAAGTACCTCATCATTTGTTGTCTCAAACCACATATAAAAGAAGCATAATTCACATAACAACCATTCCCACGATCGTGGGTTTCATTAACAAAACATTTTAGTACTTTATTCATTTCCCACGATCGTGGTATATCTAAAGGTTTCTAGCCTTCCTTCTTCCAATTTTTCTCGCTTTCCAACTTTGTTTTCATGGAAAATTTTCATGTCAGTTTTGTATGACCATTATTACATAGAAAATGAGGTGTTTAGGCAACACTTTTTATAAAAAAATGTTCCTATATGTCTGAAGTTTCTAATGGAATAAGATTAGTGTAGTTTGGTTCAGTATTCTGTAAGTTATACCTAAAATACTAAAGACTGTTCTCAAATGGCGACAACACCTAGTACTCATCTTCAAGTCAAATTTCAATCCTTTAGGGACAGAATTCAAGCTTAATTTCTTCATAAAACTTTTAGCCATATGTCTCTAGTTTAATCTAAATTAAAAACCATCCTATCTACATATCAATATATATATATAATACACATGCCTGTTCAGTGAAAACACTCCATCTAACATATTCCAGTACACTTCATAATCATTTTCATCTTAGTTCATCCATTTATAAATTTTCTGCATTCTTTTAGCACCTTTATAATAATCATACTATCTCAAAGACATCTCTATATTAATTTATGAATTATTAATCATTATTTATATAAAACAAGACACATATACACTTGTTTCATCATTCACATTATTGCATATGATCAACTCCATTCAACTCATTAATCTATCACTAACCATCATCATACATGTTTACTTTAACAAATCATGAACAACAATGTTGTATACTTATTTGTTTAACTTCAAAGTCTTCAATTCACAACTTAACCCTAGCTTTAAGCGTTATATGAACATCATCATTCTAGGTGGAAAGGTTTGGTCTTTTTGTAACAAGATGTGGAAATAGTAAAGACCTTGAAGTATAAAGTGAAAGATGATGGCAATTCAACATTGAGAGTAGCGTTGGTGAGAAAATGTTCTGAGTGGAGAAGAAGGAGGGAAGAAGATGAAGAACAAATTGAAGAGAGCATTTAACGATTGAAAGAAAAAGAAAAGAAAATGGTCTTTCACTTTCAACAGTTTTTGTGGATTAGTAAAAATAAAGTGGTGAGTGTCATGACACTTTTCATAACACTTTCTACTTAAAGATTAAAAGTTAAATTGGATATTTACTAAAGCTACCATATAATTTTTAATGATCAGTCCAATTGCCCCTCAATTTCTAATCCAATCGTCTCGTAATTTCAATGACGCTTGTCATTAAATCTTAATGTCTCTTATCAATAATTTATGCTCCCATTTGACACTTAATTCAACTACCATTTATCAATTTTCTTACCCTTTGGCATTTTTCCCAGTCCAAAATTACTCATAAATATTTCACTAAAATTTCTAGATTAACAATATAGTTCATCATATCAATTTTTAAGACATATTATTCACTATCCACATTATAATCACATCAAAATTATTTATTCCCTAGAATATGTGAAATGATTGCATGAATAGTCGTTACAATATGTATAAAACAATTAAATCCACGTGTTTGTATTCTAGTATTATGCATGAGTATGAAATACATTTTTCTAATCTCTCTTTGCTATCTCTCATGTATCTTGGTTTAGGATCCTATGTCCTAACCGTTAGTATGGAAATGAGATTACAAATCTGCCTCTTAATAAATTTCGTCCTCAAAATTCTTATCTGAATAATAAAAAAGGTAGGGATAATGTTTCCTCATATACTCCTCCGTTTTCTATGTAACTTCTTCACTCGAATGATTTCTTCCGAAAGACTATAATTGATGGAATCACTCAGTTTTTCAGTTGCTTATTCTTATAAGCCACTATCTTAACTAGTTCCTCAATATTTTTTAGATTACTCACAATTTCATTTCCTGTGTCGATCCTACCTCTATCGAATCATACAAATATCTCTTAACATATTTATGTAAAACTATGTGAATCTGTGTCATATTTTGTTAGTAAGGCTAACTCATAAGTCAATGGTCTTATCCTCTAAATAATTTCATATGGACCAATGGTTCTCGAGCTTAGTTTCCTTTGTACTGAATCTTAACATACTTTTTCTAAACAATACTCTCAGAAACACTTTATCATTTTCTCAATATTCCATATCTTTCTGATATTGATCCTCCTAACTTTTCTGTCTATCTTGAGTCACTTAAATTCTACTACAGATTAATTTCACTTATTAACAATATCTTGAATCAGTTCTGGGCCTTTAACAATCCTTAGGCTCTCTTTATCCCAACATAAAAGCGGACCACTCTTTTTGTTGTATAACATTTCATACGGTGTCCTATCGATACCATCATGATATTGATCGCTATAATCAAATTCAATTAGAACTATATGCCAATCCCATGTTCTTAGGAACTTTAAAATATTAACTCTAAACATATCTCCAATAGCTAAGAATGTTGTCAAATCACACATTTAGTCACATGTTCAGCCACTTGCTTCTTTATCCTTGGTCGTTAAATGTTATTTCATTAATACCAGGATGTATAGCATAGGCTGCTATGTGTGCTTCATCCAAAAAAATCTCCTTTCTCAATCATCTATACTAGGTACACATACTCTTTACTTCAATTACTAAGTATCATTTTCTAATTCAAACTTAAAATTAGGATTCATTTTCAATTTCTAAATAAAATTCACTAATTTTGAATCCTCACTTAGGGCCTTTCTAATCCTTTCATATAAAATGGATCTTAATTTTAGTATAGCTAATATATTTCATTTTGTCTTAAATTTAACTCAACATTCTATGTTCTTTATTGCACTAGAATTAGTAAGCTCAATATCGGAATTTATGTTACATTGCTATTGGATTTTCTATTTAATGCATTCTATACAACACTAGCTTTATTGGATAATATTCATTTGTACAATCATAATATTTAAGTAACTCTATCTATTGTCTTAATCTCGTATTCAAGTCTTTTGACTCAATCATTTCCTTAAACTTTAATGATCTGTATAAAGCTGAAATGTTTCATCCTATATATAATGTCTCCAAAATTTTCAAAGCAATTATTACTGCAGCAAGTTCTAAATCATTTATCAAATAATTCAACTCATGAGACTTTAATTGTCTCATTGCATATAAAATCGCTTTATTACGCTGCATTAGATTACATCCTAATCTCTGGTGTGAAACGTCATTATATACTGCATAATCTCCTAAGCTAGATGGAATAACTAGCACTAGTGTTGTAATTATTTGGTGTTTTAATTCCTCAAAATTCTTTTTACATTAATTAGTCTATCTGAATTTTTCCTTAAAAGTCTTGACAAAGGGCTAAGATCAGTAAACACCCTTCGACAACCTCTGGTAGTATCCAATATCCTGCTAATTCTAGAAAACTCTGCATCCCATATATAATCCTTAGAGTTTCTCATTTCATCATTAGCTCTATTTTCTTTGGGTCTACTAATTTGCCCTATTCAGGTACTATATGACCCAATATATTACTTGATCAAGCTAAAATTCACAGTTACTGTACTTAGCATATAATTGTTTCTCCCTCATGATATTTAATATTTACTTTAATTGTTCAAAATGTTTCTCTCTACATTTTGAATACTCTCAACATATCATCTATGATCATAGTCCCTAATCGATCCAAGTAAAATTGGAACACTTTATTCATCGATGCCATGATTGCTTTCGAGGGCATTTATTAACCCAAAAAAAGCATCACCAATAATTTAAAATGCCTATAACTAGTTTTCGAAATTCTTAAGTAATTAATTGCTCAAATGAGGTAATGTTATCTCATGTTTTTCTCAGTCTCCCAATTGACTTCTTTTCTCGAATGAGTTTTTGTATTCATTCGATTTCCTCTTATTTTTTATAGATTTATTCTAATGTCTGTCCATTTTTACTAATTTCTCAACACATTTCAATTTATTAACAATTCTCAATTTTCTAAACATAGACATCGAATCTGACTTGTACCTTCTAAATATACAAATATAAAGTACATTTTGAACCTAAATTCCTTTAAATATGGCAATAGTATCATCTTATATTCATAAACCTAATAACGTAGTTGGGCTACTTTACATCAAACAAAATACATGCACCCTCTGTAGCATATTCAACTTCTCATGCCTAAGTCTCAGTTAGAAATAGGACTTCAATATTCTCTTCTAATTTGTTTAATAGTCATTCATTCTTAGAATTGGAACATTTAACTTACAAGATATAATTTGATAAAAGTCTTTATAAAATGAAGATTTATAATCTCAATCATCTATACTCTTTACATACTCTTTATTAGTCAACTATATTCGTCCTCACTTTTTAGCTATTCTTAAAACCTCAATAAGATCAATTTCAACTATTCATGATATCTCAATAGGATGAATTACTATCATACCTTATATGATCAAAACGTTCTTTCTAATAAAGCTCAATGAAGCAATAGGCAAATTCATTTACTCTAATACTTTGGTATGTACCACCAGAACCATTACATCTTATCTAGAGATGTATTTTTGAAAGGTCATCAGTTAACATCTTACATTAATGATACCTCAACCTCAATTGATTATAGGCAATATTTCTCCCCTTGGCCTGCCTAAGATCGTGGTGAACCTTCCCATGATCATGGCAGAACCAAATTATCTTGGCCACGATCGTGAAGACTATGCCACGATCTTGCCCTGCTTCTTTTTCTTTCATTTTTTCTCAAGTTTATCACAAATAGTAGCATCATTTACATATTATTTACACTCTCAATCCATCCCAATTGATCATTGCATATATAATTTTATGTTCTATTCTAAGTCATCTTAGAATTTTAGCTATGGGAACTAAGACTTAAGAGCATTTAATAAGTCATGGATCACTTCCTATTTCATCCAAGTATATGATACATATGTTCTTAGTAGCATAATTTGTTATGGCAATCATGTTATCGAATGTGCACTCACTATAAATAATCAACTTAACCTCTAGGACTTCTACTTATCTCATCTTCTAGCTATCATTTATTTCATCTTATGTATATATATTTTAATTCAATTCAGAATTATAGATATAATCACCGTGAAGTTTTGATCCATAATCATGTTATCGAATGTGCACTCACTATAAATAATCAACTTAACCTCTAGGACTTCTACTTATCTCATCTTCTAGCTATCATTTATTTCATCTTATGTATATATATTTTAATTCAATTCAGAATTATAGATATAATCACCGTGAAGTTTTGATCCATAATCCACTGAGATAACCTTATACTCAATCATAAATTCTTATCACATTAACTGTATAAATATTCCAAGTCTAAATTCAACCTCTTAAGATTATAGTAAATTTTGTTTTCTGTCAACTTCCCTTGTACGCTTTAATTCTTGTCATTTCTATCATAACTCTATTTTCCTCAATCAATTTATGACAATGTATTCACATCTATATCATTGATCGATAGGTTAAGTGTAGTTTTAAAATTTATAACCTCGATAATACCACAAGTGCACGGGTCTTTTTTGTAGTACCTAAACTATCATTCCCTCGAGGAGGGAAATCTAATCCTAGAATCTAAGGCTTGTCTAAATTCGAAATAAACCTAGATAAACATCTAATGTAGAAAATAAATCAATCAAACAATAAATTATGAGAATTAAAATTTAGAATTATAGACAAGTGGGAAATCGTACAACCTAATCCAAATCAACCTGGGAACTACAAAGTGAGAGAAAGGAGATTTTAATTCAAAATTAACAAAAATCTAATCGATTATGTAATTATCAAATTAATGGGTCTAAACGATCCTAGGTTGGATTACCGTCTCTAGTTATAATCCTCAACCTTAATTTATAACCCCTAATTTAAATTATGAAATTGTAATCTCTTAACTTTCAATTAAACCATAACCTAAATTAGTTCTGAACTTGTTTAATAACCTACTTGAAACCTATGCTCGATCTCTCATTACACTATTTCACCGGTTTGACTTAATTTTTATCTATCAAAATACCAACCTCTTATTAGCCCAGTTTGATGATATTCACTTAGCTCACCCTCTCTATTTATTTCCAAGTTATCAAGAACATATATAAAATCACAATTAACTCAAATAAAACACAATAAATTAAACTTCGTTTATCTCAACAATCAAAATCCCAAAGGTCAGTTTAGACATAAATCAACATTCAACAACAACTATTCTCAATGAATATTGTAATCTCTTAACTTTCAATTAACCTATAAACTAAATTAGTTTTGAACTTATCTAATAACCTACTAGAAACCTATGCTTGATCTCTCATTAGACTATATCACCGATTTGACTCAATTCTTATCTATCAAAATACCAAACTCTCATTAGCGCAGTTTGATGATATTCACTTAGCTCACCCTCTCTATTTATTGCCAAGTTATCAAGAACATATATTAAATCACAGTTAACTCAAACAAAACACAATAAATTAAACTTTGTTTATCTCAACAATCAAAATCTCAAAGGTTAGTTTAGACATAAATTGACATTTAGCAACAACTATTCTCAACGAATATTGTAATTTCATACACCACTAAAATTTAAATAAAACGGAAAATACTATCATAACGGACTCATAGAGGCAGCGACTACGGAAAACCACCATGTTTTTAATAGGTTACTAGCTCTATTCATAACCCGAAGGTCAGCTGAATTGCGATTTATTAACATAACATACAAATTTTTTTCCATAATTTATTGCCTACCTTGTTATTTTAGCTATTCATTTTCATAAACAATACTACTAAAGCTACTTAAGTTGAAGGGCCTCAAATTATGAATAAATGTGACAATCTAGAGGGTGCTAAACATAAACTAAGTCCTAATTAAATTATATAGTTATCCAAAGAATCCTAATTCACTAATTTTGCGAGCTAATGATTATTCACAACCTAATAGAATATGTTCAAAATTAAATGAATTTCATTCAATCTAAGCCATTAACACATTCAAACAATTCACACAATGCAACCTAATAACTATCATACAATATGCAAAACCATATAAAAAAGTAAAGCACAAAATCCCTCCACATAATTGAACAACACATTGTCCTCAATGTGAGAAGGAAACACATATAAACACATAAAAGAAGGAAAGAAAAGAATTAAAGTAAAAAGAAAATAACTAAAAATAAAAATAAAACAAAATAGTTATGAAGGTTATTTTGGAAAATAAAAAATTTGGGTTAGACATGAATCCTATGGAGATGGAGGTGGTGATTGTGTTGGCCTGAGAGTTAACATAAGTCACTATATTATTATTGTAAACAATTCTAACTACAACTAGTATTATCAAACAACTTCTAAATTTATTGGTTTATGGTCTTTAGCTTGACCTTGTATCCAAGACGACATTTTTAATTATTCAGAGATAAGGAAATCACTTCCTTATCTTTTGGAATTGCTCCTCTAAAATAAAGCTTGCATTGATTCCCATTGACCTTAAAAGTCTCCTTGTTAGTATTTTCCAATTTAAGAGCTCCATCTTAAAAAACTTGAATGACCGTAAATGATCCACTCCATCTAGACTTTAGCTTCCCTAGAACTAGCGTCAATCGTGAATTATATAGCGGAACAGTGTCTCCTACTTTGAATTCCTTTTGTTTGAGACGAGCATTGTGCCATTTCTTAACCTTTTCCTTATAGAGTTTGGCATTTTCTTAAGCACTAAAACAAAATTCTTCAAGTTCATCTATATAGAGAAGTCTTTCATCGTTGGATTGCTTCCAATCAAAGTTTAATGCTTTAATCGCCCAATATGCTTGATGTTCTGGCTTGATTGGTAGATGACATGATTTCCCGTAAACGAGCCTATAAGGAGTTATTCCAGTGGGTGTTTTAAACGCTATCCTATAGGCCCATAAAGCATCATCTAACTTTGTTGCCCATCCTTTCAGGAGTTGTTCACTATCTTTTCCATTATTTGTTTAAGTTCTCGGTTAATAACTTCCACTTGGCCACTAGTCTAGGGATGGGAAGGTGTAGCAACTCAGTGGTGCACTCTATATCCTTTTAGGAGGGAGTGAAAAGATATTGAAAAAATGTGCGCCTCTATCACTTATTATTATACGTGGCACTCCAAACCATTTAAATAGCTGTTTGATGAACATTTGCTTTACCTTCCCATCATTGGTTGGAGATGCTACCGCTTCAACCCAACGTGAAACATAATTAACCCCTACCAGAATGTACATGTTCCTTATTGACGATGGAAACAGACCCATAAAATTGATGCCCCATACATCGAAGACTTCTACTGCTTGAATATTGGATAAAGGCATTTCATCCCTATTGGAAATTTTGCCTATTCTTTGGCATCGATCACTTTATACCATTTAGGTTTGTGCGTCCTTAAACAATTGTGGCCAGTAAAATCCACTCTCAAGTATCCAAGCCACCATTTTGTTGGCTCTATAATGCCCAACATACTGACATTCATGACATTGCTTTAGGATGTCCAACATTTCCTCATCTGGAATACAACATCGCATTAATCCAACTGCATAGGCTTTATATAAGGTTGGCTCATCCCATATGTACCAGTTACAGTTATGTAAGAACTTCTTCCTTTGTTAATAAGAGAGATTTGAAGGAAGTTTACCACTAGCAATGTAATTAGCAATATTAGTAAACCATGATGTAGTAAAGCTTTCGGGTAGCATTAGATTTTCGTCTAGGAAATTCTAGTTAATGTCATTGCTTGACTTGCATTCCCCTCCCTTAAGTCTAGATAAGTGGTTTGTAACCATATTTTCTGCTCCCTTTTTATCTCTCGCCTCTATATCAAATCCTTGTAGAAGTAACACTCATCGAATGAGCTTAGGTTTTGCATCTTTCTTATTGAAAAGGTACTTTAGTGCCGCGTAGTTAATGAATACAATTAGCTTTGAACCCAAAAGATATTGTTAAAACTTATCACATGCGTACACTATGATAAGTAGTTCCTATTCTATATTGGTATAATTCAGCTGGGGTCCTACGAGAGTCTTACTAGCATAGTATATTGCATCACACATAACTTCGAACAGAAGTGTCCAGTCTGGTGCTGATAAAATTGGTGCTGATATTAATGCCTCCTTTAAGATGTTGAACACAAATGTACACTTATCATCAAACACGAAGGGCACATCCTTGACTAAAAGGTTTACTAAAGGTTTTGCAATTTGGGAGAATTCTTTGATGAATTGATGGTAGAATCCTGAATGACTTAAGAATCCTCACTTACCTTTTACATTGCTTGGTGGTGGGAGTTTCTCTATTACCTCTGTCTTTGCTCTGTCAACTTCGAATCCTTTACGTGAGATTTTATGCCCTAGCACTACCCCTTCTTGAACCATAAAATGACATTTCTCCTAATTCAACACCAAATGTGATTCTTCACAACTTTAAGAACCTTATCCAAATTAGTTAAACACATGTCAAAATATTCTCCAAAGAATGAGAAATCATCCATGAACACCTTTATTATTTCTTCTATCATGCTAGCAAAGATTGACATCATGCATCTCTGAAATGTGGTTGGAGTGTTGTAGACTCTGAAAGGCATCCATCTATACGTGAAGGTGCCATAAGGGTTAGTGAATGTGGTTTTCTCCTGGTTGTTAGGGTAGATGAAAATCTAATTATAGCCTGAGTATCCATCTATGAAGCAATAGAATGAATGGCCTGCTACCCTTTCTATCATCTGGTCTATAAAGGGGAGAGGAAAATTATCTTTTTAGTCATTGAGTTGAGTTTACAATAATCTATGTATACTCTCCATCTTGTGACTGTTTTTGTTAAAATTACTTCTCCACTTTCACTCTCTTACACTGTCATTCCTCTCTTTTTGGGTACACATTATCCTAGGTTCATTCATTATCAGAGATGGGATAAATTATCCCTACATCTAAGAGTTTTATGATCTCCTTCTTGACCACCTCCTTATTGTCAGGATTCAGTCTACGTTGACTCTCCCTTACCATTCTACATCCTTCCTCTAAGTTTATTCAATGTATGCAAGCATTTGGGCTTATTCCTCGAATGTCAGCAATCTGCCATCCGATTGCTTTCATCCGCTTCGTAACAACTTCCACCACTTTACTTTCTTGTTTTTTATTCAATTGGTTGGAAATTATTATTGGTAGCATTTGACCTTCCCTAAGAAATGTACACATGAGGTGTGCAAGTAAAGGCTTAAGCTCTAATGTCAGAGGTTTCTCTAAAAATAGTGGCATGGGTGTTTCGGTCTGAACAAATTTATCTTACTGTGTTTGATTCAAGATTATAATATTCATTGTCAGCCTCTTCTTCCAAAGATTGCACTTCTTTTATGCAACTCTCAACTTGTTCTTGTGAATTTTGATCCATAATTTCAACTTTTATGCATGCACTGCTCATTATTGGATTCTTTAAGGCCTTATTCATATTGAATTCTACCTGATCTTCACCTATTCGAAGTATCAATTTACCTTCATGAAAATCAATTATGGACTTTCCTGTGTGCATAAATGGTTGACCTAAGATCAGTGGGCAGTTATTATCTTTTTCAAGATCTAGAACCATAAAATCCACTAGAATAATGAACTTATCCACTTACATCAAATCATCTTCCACAACTCCAAATGGCCTTTTAATGGATTAATAAGCTAATTGAATTAACATCGATGTTGGCTTGATCTCTCCCAGTCCCAACTTTCTTAATATCAATAAGGGCATAAGATTGATGTTAGCTCCCACAAGGTATTATGAAGCTTCTTAGATCTTTCAATTCTGAGGGCATTTGACTGGTATCTATTGAGCTGCAAGTGCTAGTTAAAGCTACCGCCTGATTATCTTCCCAAGTACGCTTCTTCGATAATATGTCCTTCAGAAATTTTGCATATTTAGGCATATGTTCTAAAGCCTCCATAATATTCTTCAATAGAACATGCAATTCTATAGCCTAATGAAGTAGCTTGAACAGTCGGCTTACCCACTCCTTATTTCAATGGGTTAAACCCTAAACTCATATAGTCTATGAGGGTCTGTTGTTGCGGTCCTTGGTTAGTTCCTTAGTCAATGTTCTATTCAAATTCATTGACCATTTTTGATTTTCCTAACTCTTCTTCTTTCTCTCGTCGAGCTTTCCTAAGGCTTCATTCTATTCACGTTATATCTACATCTACTGTCTTCGTTGTACGGCTGGAACCTCTCGTGACTCTTGTGTTCATGTAAGAGAACGATTATGAACTAAAATGAAAGAAATGAAAATAAAAATTGAAAACTAATTTAACGCCTTAAACTATAGAACTAAATTTTGCCTCCCTGGCAACGACGCAAAAAACTTAATCAATAGATTATATGTGTTAAGTTTTAAAATTTATAACCACGATAATACTGTAAGCACACAGTAGTACCTACGATATCGTTCCCATGATGAGGGTAATCTAATACTAGAATCTAAGGCTTAGCTAAATTTTCAATAAACCTAAATAAACAAATAATGTAGAAAATAATTCAATCAAACAATCAATTATAAGAATTAAAATTAAAAAATATAAACAAGTGGCAAATCACACAACCTAATCTAAATCAACCTAAGAACTACCAAGTGAGATAATAGTAATCTGAAATTAATGAAAATCTAATCAATTATCAAATTATCAAATTAATGGGTCTAAATGGTCCTAGGGTGGATTACCCTCTCTTAAGTTATAATCCTTAAACCTAATTTATAATCCCTAATTTAAATTATAGAATTGTGATCTCTCGACTTCTAATTAACTGGCAACCTAAATTAGTTTTAAACTTGTCTAATAACCTATCGGAAACCTATACTTGATCTCTCGTTACATTATTTCACCGGTTTGACTCAATTCTTATCTATCAAACTACCTAACTCTCGTTAGCCCAGTTTGATGATATTCATTCAACTCACTCTCTCAGTTTATTGCCAAGTTATTAAGAATAGATATTGATTCACAATTAACTCAAATAAAACATAATCAATTAAACTTGATTTATCTCAAGAATAAAAATCCCAAAAGTGTGTTTAGACATAAATTGACATTCAACAAATATCCTTAACGAATATCTCAATTTCACACATCAATAAAATTGAAATAAAATGAAAAATGCTGTCGGAATAGACTTATGAACATAGCGACTATGGGAAATCACCTATTCCAAGAAGTACTTCATATTAAGCTTGTCTTCGTATCTCTCTTCCTTGGTGTCCTTCCTCAATCTCCCAGTAACTCTCTAGGCTTTTTAAAAAGTGGCTAATGTGAAAGGCTATCCTTCTAATCTCTCTTCAAGATTGCTGCATTGGTCTTTTAATGATGTATTTATACTTTGGAAGCCCTAGGGTTAATCTGTGGTCCAAATGGTCCGAAAAATCTTACAAAAATTGAGTTTTTATGTCAACCCAATGTAGGCCAAGATCATAGCCCTGCCTATTACGATCGTGGCCAACGCCTAACCCTCTCTATTATGATCGTGGCCCACAGTGCACGATCATAGCTTAGATCAAAACTCTTTATCACGATCGTGCCCTAAGTGCATGATCGTTGCCTGGGTGCTATTGGCTCATCTTTTTTTGTCACTATTGTGTCACGATCATGAGCTATAGTTTCAGCCTGAAACTCCTCAAAACTTCTCTATTCTTCACTGTTTACACTAAAGCACTAACAAACACATCAAGGTATCTTAAAAATATAACATTTAAGCTCAAAGACTAATACTAACCTATACAAAAATTAAACTCACAAAATAACACAATTAACACATAAACACACACTTAGTCCTCAAGTTGACACTAAACACCTAACAAATTAAACCCTAAAAGACAATGCAAATTACAACTATTAATCACATTTAAGGATATACTATCACTGTGCGACATTGATTTCATATTCAATAATACATCCACCAATACCAATGCATTAAATCTTTGTCTATTATATCAAACTATATATTATTTTTCATTTCTACATATCCACAACTTCCATTTTCTTACGGTTTGACAGATCATCATACTTCTTATCGCTTCCAATAGCTTAAATTCTTAACAAATGTTAATCTGTGTGACTCATATAAATGTGACTCAGATTAAGGATCGGTTGTCATTCCATGCTATAACATGTCTAAAATGAATGTACTTTGACATGTATTTTCAAAAATTCCCATGTATGATACTAAATCTGCGCTTTGATACCAACTCTCTAGCACCACACTCTTATAGCATATCCCTAAACATACCGACGATATTCGAGAACATACTCAATGAGGATGGTGCACTAGGTTAGTCAATCAAACTCATTACAAAATTATTCCGACATCACATACAATTTTGGAAAACCAATAATCATTTTTGGCCCATTTTATTTATAAACATTTTTAGTTACAAGTGTAGAATCAATGAACAAATAGTCAGAATTCTAGTAATTATTTGGGCCCATTTCAATTACAAATCATATTTTTTCAAAAATATTATTACATATTGCATTCATGTTTACAATTCACTTAAACATTATACAATATTTATGGAAAATAATTTAAATATAAGTAAAAGAAAAATCATTGAAGACTTGCGTAGACGCAACTGATCCCGACCTCTATCTCTTATCCATATGTAGTGGTTATGCTCCAATTGATCTAACTGGGCATCCCCTTAACTTGAAATACAACATTGCAATTTTGGTAAGTTTTGCGAACTCAGTGAGCAAACCATCCTTGATGGCTCACTCAAATCACATAACTCAACAATTTATGTACAATTCATATAATCATATAATTCACATCACTACTCTAATCAACATGTTGAGCCAAATATCACTTTGTTCACTTCTTTCACATTTCACATTTACAACAGTCCAAAAAATTTAGTATAATCATTTAAAACATACATATAAAATGTATACACTCATAAGACTCACTTTTAATTGATATGTTGTTATGACCGAGTGCCTGTAACTGTCCCATATCCATTGTGGATACCAGGCTCATTAATAACTTTGCCTTATCTGTTAGGGATATAGGGCTCATTATACATGGTGAGTCATTGGCTATTAATTACATTTTGCGCTTTAAGCTCTTTTCAAAGACTACTCCAGTCACAACTACCTTTATCTGTTCCTTTATTCATGTAGTGAAATGCATCAAATCTCATATATCAATCGGTCACTTGTATTCACTACACATTCACTTTCACATATCATCGAACCTAAGTTCGACATTGAACAAATATGTTGAGAATCACCTATTTCATTCACATTCACAATCAATGAAGCACTTCCAATGCATTCATATTTTATCAAACTTCTTAGACTATTATTGTCCAAAATTATCATAATCATATTCACATCAGAAATAAATCAATTTAAAAATTTAAAACAGAACATTCATTTAATCTAAGCCCATTTAGGATGACTCAAAGTATGCTCCAAATTAGCAATTGCTTCCATGCTCTAGAAACATCTAGACGTGATGTTTAATCCTGTGCATCAACTTCATGCAATACATATATTGTAATCACATTACTAATTACACAATTTCATAAGCATTCATTCATATACATATGTATATGTGTATAGTATAATGCATGCTGAATTTGACTATTTTAGGTATTTACCCTTAATCACATCACTTGATCATTAACAACATCTTTTGTGTATGTCAAACTTACATTTAGGTTATTACCTCAAGAACACTTGATTATTCTAATATCATAAATCAATCGTTCATCACCTCTTTTCTAGTATTTTAAGATTATATAATATTCAATTCTCATTCACCTTTACTTAATACATCTTTCTAATTCTTTTGGATCATATTTTTAAACATGTGAACACCTTCATTCTTATATCCTTCATAAATTTCCAGATTTGAATACTTGATATTCAACAATTCATTCTTAGGTTATGACCTTAATTATCACCCTAATCACATCACACATTTAATCACTTAATCGATCATCAAAGTGAGTTCATTTCAAGCTTAATTCAAGCCTAAATGCATCATAACAAAGTACCTCATCATTTGTTGTCTCAAACCACACATAAAAGAAGTATAATTCATATAACAATCATTCCCATAATCATGGATGATTTCCCACAATCATGGGTCTCATTAATAGAACATTTCAACATCTTATTGATTTCCCACGATCATGGGAAATGATCTGAAGGTTTCCAACCTTTTATTTTCCAATTTTTCCAACTTTTCAAATTTGTTTTTAGGACAGGTTTTCGGGTCACTTTTTTATGACCATTATGACATAGAAAATGAGGTATTTAGACAACTCTTTCTTCTAAACAAATGGCCCTATATATCTTAAATTTCTAATGACAATGTTAGTGAAGTTTGGTTCAGCATTTTGCGAGTTATACCCAAAATACTAAAGACTATTTTCAAATGGCAACAACACATAGTACTCAATTTCAATTCGAATTTCAAAACCCTTAGGGATAGAATTCAAATTCAATTCCTTCATGAGAATTGTAGCGATATGTCTCTAGTTTAATATAAATTAAAAATCGTCCCATTTAGTTTTCTACATATTAAGATATGGCCAAAGTACGGATGCCTCTTCAGTGAAAATACTCCGTCTAGCATATTCAGGCACACTTTATCATCATTTTTATACTAGTTCATCTCTTTATAAATTTTCTACATTCTTTCAACATCTTTATAATAATCATACTATCTCAAAAACATATCTATATCAACTTATGAATTATTAATCATTATATATACAAAACAAGAAATGTATACACCTTTTTTTTATTCACATTATAACATATGATCAATTCCATTCAACTCATCAATCTATCACTAACCATCATCATAAATGTTTCCTTTAACAAATCATGAAGAAAAATGCTTTATACTTACTTGTTTAACTTCAAAGTCTTAAAATCACAACTTAACCATAGCTTTAACCATCATACAACATCATCATTCAAGGTGGAAAGGTTAGGTCATTTTGTAACAAGATGGAGAAATAGCAAAGATCTTGAAGTATAAAGTGAAAGACGATGGCAACTCAACTTTAAGAGTAGGTTTGGTGAGAAAATGTCGTGAATGGAGAAGAAGGAGGGAAGAAGATGAAGAACATAATGAATAAAGCATTTAACGATTGAAAAACAAAGAAAAGAAAATGTTCTTTCACTCTGAACATTTTCGTGGACTAGGAAAAATAACGTGGTAGGTCTCATGACACTTGTAATGACACCTTCCACTTAAAGATTAAAGGTTAAATTGGATATATACTAAAGCTACGCTATGATTTTTAATGATCAGTCCAATTTTCCCTCAATTTCTAATCCAATTGTCTCCCAATTTTCAATGAAACATATCATTAAATGTTAATGTATTTATCAATAATTTATGTTGCCAATTGACATTTAATTTAATTACCATTTATCAATTTTCTTGCCACTTGACATTTTTCTAAGTTAAAAATTACTCATAAATATCGTAAATTCCCCAAATTTTACTAAAATTTCAAAATTATCAATATACTTCGTCAAATCAATTTTTACGACATATCATTCACTATCCATATTATAATCATATCATAATTATTTATGGTTTGTAATGTGTCAAATAAATGCATGAACAATCATTGCAATGTATATAAAACAATCCACATGTGTGTATGGTAGTATTATGCTTGAGTATGAAATGCATTTTTCTAATCTCTCTTTGCTATTTCTCATGTATCTTGGTTTAAGATCAATGTCCTAACCCTTAGTATGGAAACTAGATGTTACAGAATCACCCTAACCCAGCGAGCTCAATCCAATAGCGAGAAGTATGAAAATCATCGTGTTGATCGATAATGGAAGATTCAAGAAACCCGTAAATATCACACATAATTTCATTGTTTATCTCATAAGTTCATTCTCGCATCCTAAACCAGACTTCCTTTGGGTTACTAGACTTAAAATAAAGGAATTCAAGAATTTGAAAGTGAGCTCTTACAGGATATTGGAAGTTTATAAACTTGGCCCACTAAATTCTTTCTGCTAGATTCTCTACCTTATCTTGCAATCCTAGCCTATCAAGCATATCAAAATCAAAATATTTGGGGACTACTATTTTCTTAACATTAAAGGATTGGAAATGAATATCTTCCTCCTCTATGTAGATTGGGAAGGGTGCTCTAAAATCCATCACCCTATTCCTTCGCCCTCGTCTCGAGACTTGATTTTGTTCCATTAATTGTTGCGATATACTGGATTGCAAGTAGGTGGAAGATAGAATAAAGTGTAAATGTGGAGGTTAGTTGGAGAGAAGTGAGAGTGTTTGGAGGTTCTAATCTTATAGAGAAAAATTTAAAGTGAAAGTGAGTGAAAAAATGAAGTATTACATGAATATATAGGTGCAAAAAGGGTAAAATGGTAAAAATTTTAGCTAAAATCATGATCATGACCTGCAATACTTTCACCAATTTCTGTTTTTTCTTATTTTTTCCTTCTACACATTTTCAAGTTCACTTCCTAACTCTTTGTAGCTCTATCACATTTGATTTTCTTACTTCCTCAATCATCTAACTTATGTTGAAGTCCTATGTGGTTCTGACCTTATTTGGAAACGAAATAACCTATTTACGGATTTAGGTTTTAACCAAGGGACACTTGCCCTTCTCACACTTGTGAGTTACTTCTCATGGGTATGAGAACACCTTCCAGCTATGCATAGCCATGCAGTAGGGACCTGGTTCTTTGGTTCTCTCAGCCTACACCTAACTAAACATATTTCTTTGATTTGATGTTCTTTTATCTCTCCTTAAACTATTGGTCATCGATTAACAACAAGCTCTATTAATCTTGATTTTTTCTTAAGTCCTAGTTAATTAAGAAGAACTTGTTCATTAATCCTAGCCATCGAATAACCTAGGAGATGCTCTCCATATTTAATCAAATAGTCACCTTATGAATGATAAAAACTGACCAATCTAGGCAATAATGCTATAAGCTTATATTATTTAACCTAAGTTATGTTATCCTTAATGATTACGAACCATTGATTTCTACAAATGAATCGAAAAAACAATGATTACCTATTATATTCAATTCTAGAAATAAGTTCTTACATAAAAATAATAAATATTCAATCATTCTTACACAAGACCCAAACATTGGATAACAAAATCAGTACATAAAAGAGAAAGAAGAAAATACAAAGAAGAAGTGCACTTAACCAAGTTGTCGATACTAATATCACCCTCCTATCTTTTATCTCCCGAGAGCTCCTTTCGTTTAGCCCAGTCAAAAGCACCTTCTATTCTTTCATACCTTGCGTCATCACACCCCTTAGTATATATTAAGTCTAGGTTAAATGAGCGGTGAGGTGGCAATGTGTCATACCTGTGATTTGGTATGTCACGAGTATGACACACCATAAATAGATAGTGACTCACATTGCATGGGCGTGACTCAAGTTGTCACACCCATATACATCCTAATTTTGTCTTTGATTTCTATTTGAGGATACATTTTTATCATATACATTTACAATGAGATGATTATGCATTCTTTGTTTTTCTGAAATACATTAGCCAAATAGCCTACCCTAATGACATGATTTCTCCCTTGTTAAGCCCCGTAGAGCTTCCTAGAGCTTTGTTTGCCTTTTCTTTATGTATTAACTACATTACATGCTTTAACCCTAACCAAATTTCCTTTCGAAGCCTTAAAGCTAGTTTAACATTTGTTGATTGTTGAATTTACAGATATACAAAAGTATAAGTGTGGGGGTGTACATATGTGTGGGATAGTTACAATGTTAGGATGCTATTTTATTTCTTATCATCGAAATTCTAATGTTTATGTAGTTTCTTTTAACTTTCATAAAAAAAGAAGCAAAAGAAAAAATAGAGAAAAGAAAAAGAAAAAGAAAAAGAAAATAAAATAAAAAATGTTTAAATAAATGTGTCAAGGAGGAAGTGCGAATGTGTTGAAAAGTTGTTTATGAGTAAGGCAGCCTCCTAAAGTTGTATTGAATGGGTTGTTAGAGTATGTTGAATATGAGGTAGATGCTAGGTTGGAAGGTTCACCTTTTATGGTTTCTGTGTATTATCATCAATTGTATGAGTAATTCCTTCAGATTGGTATATGGTTCATGTGGATTGTGTATGAGAGGTTGGATTTGAGTTGTGAAACGTCATTTTTGCATTCATTATAGTTAATGTGCATAATTGTGCGTGAATGTTGGTTTTTGCACTTGATAGTATATTAAGTGTTGCTTTTGTTTCACTAGCATTGATGGCTTTTATGCTACTTTACCAGAATACATGTCACCTTACCTTTGCCTACATTACAACCTTAAAAAGTCCTTTAATCCATGATTTTGCATATGAACCCTAGTAGTGGAGAAATGAAATGATAGACAAAGTTATGGAATGACATGATCATGAATGGTATTAAGTGTACCCATGAATCTTGTTTAAACACATTTTCTAAGTCTACCATTAGATTTCTTGATTTTTAAAGGTATTGAATGTTGATTGATCATCAGCAAAAGCTTGAAATGTTGAATTCTTGCAATGATTTTTGAAAGTCAATCATCTTTCCTTATGATTTTTTATTCTTGAAAAACATGGGAATTAAGTGAATGTTTTGGGTCCATGAGCTTAATTTTTATGTTTCGCCTGAGGATGGCCGAAAGCTAGGTGTGAGAGAAATTGATATATGCTTAATTGTTGATACATTTAACCTTTTACAGTTAGTGATTAATGATATGAAAATGCTTAAGATACTCACTATAGTTCTTATATGATTTTAGATATAATTTAGAAGCAAAAGAGATAAAGTTATTTGAAAGTACAATCTTTGACCCGTCTTTTTAAGATTCAAACTCATTTGTCTCCACAGAACAAGAAGAAGAAGGATTAGAGAAAGAGGAGACAAGAAAATGCATATAAAATCAAGTGAAATCATGAGAATATAAGTCACAACTATGAAACAAAATGTTATGGGCGTGACTAGTGATGCACAACCTTGACAATACAACATCTTTTCGTGAAAATGGAAAAGCTCCCATCATGAGTTGAGCTTTTGTCACCCTATAGGTTTTGTGCTAAGATAAACCATATTGAGCTCCTTAAAATGCTTATAAGCGTCGTCAACTGCAAACCATGATAGATAGGAAAAAAATGGATAAAGGTAGACCTAAGCTCAAAAGTAACATTGATATGTGCTTAAATGTTGATTCATTTGATCTACTACACTTAGTGATTAATTCCTTCAAAATGCTTACGATACTCATTTTATCTCATATTTGATCTTAGGTACATTTCAAAAGTGAAGGAGTGTTCGTGTCATTCGAGCTTTAAAATTTGTAAGCCCCTAAATACCACAAGTTCACAATTTGTGATTGTAGTATAAGAGATGTCGATCCTACGAGGAGTGAGACTAATGTAATCCTAAAATATAAGGCTAGCAATATTTGAAACTCAAAATAAACAATACAATGGAAAGTAATCGCGAGAATTGAATTCAACCACTTAAATCAGAAATTAAACATGAAGGAATTAACAATTGAGCAATAAGCACCTACAATGAAAATCAACTAAATAGCTTACAAAGTTTTGAGAAAAGAGATTTCAGTTATCATTAATGCTATCCTAGCTAATTACATGTCAATGAAGTGTTGTTTCTAGACTATCCTAAGGCTGATTACTGTCTTTGGAGTTATAACAATTAAACCGTAAATTATAAACCTTAATCAGATTATGGAATTTACAATATCTCAATTAACAAATTATCCAAAACCTTATTAGATCTGAAGCACTCTAATAAACTATTGGAACATCACACATGATCTCTCTCCCACAATTACCAATATGATTTATCATGGTTTCTATTAAATTGCCTAACTCTCATTAATCAAATTAAATCATATTTGATTCAGTACATCCTCTTAATTTATTACGAAATAACGCAAGAACATAATCAATCACGATATTCATCCAATCAAAACAATCAACAAGATTATCATTAAATCAAAATAAAATCCTGGAAGAGAGTTAGAACATTTTGCTTCCTCCTTCTAGCTCCTCCTCTTTCTCTCTATAGGGTTTTCAATGGTGGTCACACAAAAGCTCCATTTTCTCTACCTCTTTAAGTTCTTTTTATACTCTTTTATGTTTCAGATAAACATAAGGTTTTTCGGGGTTTGAAAGGTTTTTAAATCCCTCGAAATATGAAGTTCATGAGCATCTATGCATCTACTTGATGCAGACTAGAATTGTGGCTCACATCTGAACCTTTTGTCAAGATCATGGCATGCAGGCCATGACCATGGGCCAAACCTAAAGCTTCTGTCATAATCGTGGCCTAGTCTACCACAGTCGTGGGCTTGTGTTGTGGCCCAGATTCCCTTAAAAACTCCTCCACTCTTAAATATTAACCTTGAAATACTAACAAATACGTCAAAGTACCTCAAAAACATAATATTTACACTCAAAGACTTGAACTAACCCATAAAATACTTAAAACACAAATAAATCACATACTAACACAATTTAAACCTAAACATATACCAAGTGATCGAATTAATGGCGAATCACATATCAAACTATGCTTTCAAACATAAAACAATTTACACTTATCACATCCCACACTTAAACGTTTCCTTATCCTTAAACAAATAAAACAAAAAACAAAAAAGATCACAAAGCACAAAGCACACAATGCAATAATGAGATAATAAATTAAACTTCATGAAACAAATTTAATTCTAAACATGATTATTCAAGTTATTCCAAATCATTAACATGAAAAAGCCATGTCTAGGATCTTTGGACTAAATATACCTACTAGTCAATATCTAAATGTCAAGTTTATTCACCCTTTTCAATTGCACACACATTAATAATTATTTGGTCATTCAAACTTTGTAACTAATCCTATGTATGTTTTCATGAAAAGTTAGGCTACTTACAAGTTTACTAGTTTTTATTAAAAAACTTTTTATCTTACTTTTTTGTGGACATAGGCCTAGTCTTTTTACAAGGAGGCAAACATTGGTGATGAATGTCAATCGAGTAACTCGACTAAGTCATGTTTTTATTAAGTTGTTTGGTTAGAGCGACATTATAGCCTTTTGATGCAAAGGCACACATTGGTGATGCTTGTCGGTCCAATTACTCATCTACATCACATTTTCAATTGGTTACTAGCTTTACTCATAACTTGAAGGCCAGCGGAATTGTTATTTATTTAAAATTTACAAACAAAATTTTTTAAATTAATGCCTACCTTGTTGCTTTAGCTACTTGTTTTCATGAAAAATACTAGCTCAGCTACTTAGTCGAAAGACCTAAAATTATCAATGAATGTGACAACTTATAGGGTGATAAACTAATATTAAATCCTAATTAACTTACATATTTTAGACACATCACTAATTTCGCGAGTTAATGACTCTTCATAACCAAATAAGTTATGTTCAAAATTAAATTAATTTCATTTCTTTTAAGCCATTGATGCATTCACATAATTCACAACATGTAACCTAAGCATACTAACATAACAATATACAAAATTCACACTCAAAGAAAACCACACAACCTTTCCCACACTTAAGCAACCCATTGTCCTCAATGTGAGAAGGAGACAAACAAACACAAATGGAAGGAAGTAACCTAAAATAAATAAAAATAAAGCCTAAATTTAAAAGAAAAGTGTTAAAAACAAAACCTTACGGTGATGAAGGCGGGGTTGGTGTCGAAGGTGGCAGTTTTATGCCTTAAGCCTCAAAGTATTGACGAATCTAGCATATACCCTAGTTCTAATGTCGTTGTGTGCAGGCCATCTCCTTTTTCCTTCTAGAATTTTCTGTAAGTTTGTCAGTAATTACTTTAGTATTGGCAGATATTATATCGAGCACTTTCTTCTAACTAAGTTCTTTTGTGTCTTCTTCCCCTTCGAACTCCTTGCTAGTTGAGTCCTCTTTTACTTGCTGAGGTGGTGCTACGCTAGAACTCACCTGACTGTCATTGATCTTCATATAAGTTTTTTTATCTTCATACAAGTAATGGTGATTTAGAAAATCAGGAAGGTAGATAATTAGACCACTATAATCCATACTATAGGATTCAACAATGGTAGAAACCAAATAACCTATACCCAAATTGTTGCTCCTCTTACGTGTAGTCTCAACAATGCCTTCACAATATGTAACGAGGTGCACACTGAGATGTTATGATCCATACACCATAACAAAAAAAGTTCTTTCATTGAACACTTATTAGTTTTCGATTTTTCAAAAACAATTTAACTCATGAATTTATGTAACAGCAAGTACTCATAACTTCATATAATGTTGTTGTGGGAATTCTTAGCATCGAATATCATTCTAATTGTTGGAAGCACGAAAGTCATCGTGTTGATCGACAATGGCAGGCTTAGTGAAACCCCAAATATCACACATAGTTTTAATGTTCAGCTTATATGGTGGTCTCTGCAACCTAAACCACATTTTCTTAGGGTTACTAGGCTCAAACTGAAGGTGTTGGAGTTATGTAAATATAGTTCCCTGGAAAGCAAGTGTATTTACATGTAACTTTATCTTCTTCAGTTACAGTTT
>JAOSBO010000165.1:64668-78948 GCA_027563915.1 Erythroxylum rotundifolium | reverse complement strand
TCCTCTTCCACTGCTACTTCTTGTGGCTCTAGGGGTAGCTGAGATGTGGATGGTCGAGAAGTGATTGCATCCTTGTCCTTCCTATTCTTAATGGCTCTACGTGTTCGAGTATTTTGAAGCTCCATAAAATGAGGCTCCAAAATTTTAAAGCGTCTTAAATAAGGGACATAAAAAACATCATATCTAGTTGTACACACACTATCCACATCAAGATTATAATATAAAGACAAAGCAGTAACAATGTATAACATGCCAAAATAAGAGCCCTTTTTATTAACATAACTTACAATAGATTGAAAAATTTGATAAGGTGTATTTATTTTGATTTGATGATCCATGCGCCAAAGGAAGAAAATTTCCTTAGTCGAGCACTTATTGATTTCAGTTTTCTTAAAAACCATTAAGCACATAAACTTAGGAAGAAGCAAGTGCTCGGTGTTACGAATTAAAGTATTTGGTGCATTCTTAGAGTCAAAATTGGTTTCACCCATTAGAATTTTCCAGTAATCATCCACATAAAATTCACCGTGATCATCCAAAAACTCAGTGTTCAATAAATGAAAAAGTGCACGAATGATAGACAAATCAAGTTTATAGGCATGGCCACCATCCTAAGCCATAATGTATCCATTTTAGGATTATAGTGCACAGTGGTGAAAAATTCAATAGTCATCATAAGATATATCGATGCATCACAAGGAATTAATTGAACACAACTAATATTCAGAGCTCGTCCCTCAACGTTTCACCTTAATCCTAAAGTTTCTAATAGTTCAAAATCAAAGTATCTAGGAGGCATTAATTTTCTATCTTTAAAGTCCCAAAATTACGTATCTTCATCTTCCAAAAACATGGGGATGGGGCACAAAAAGTGACCACCGTATTTGGTTTACCTTTCCCAGAGACTTGAAGATATAATTCATCGGTTGGTTTATAGGTTGCTTGGTTCTTCTACAAAAATAAGAAAAATAGAGGTGAGCACTTTTTTAGAGAGAAAGAGGGACAAATCTTACCAAATCCTTGGATTCTTGAGTGATTAATGTGAAATAAGTGTAAAGGAAAAAAATTGATGGAAGAAGTGAAGAAGTGAAGAAATACCAAGATTTGAGTGAAAGATGAAGGATTGGAGAGGTTGGGAGAGTAGGTTACGTGTTTTCTGGTGAGAGATGGTGTTAAAATGTGAAGAATGAAGAAAGAAGAAGAAGAGGGGGGAATTCAAATTTTTTTTGGATGGGGCTTCCCATGATCGTGGGTTAACTCTCTAGAAACTTTCTAGAAAGCCTTCCTATGGTCATGGGAAACAAATTCATTCCCACAATTGTAGGTTAAAGCTTCAACAAATTTCTTGATAACCTTCCTATAGTCGTTGGAAACATACTAATTCCCACATTCATGGGTTACTTCAAAATTTCCAACTTCTTAAACCTCTTCCAGGATTAGCATGCATTCTCAACATTAAACAATTTGCGAACACAGCAAAATCACCCAACAAATCAAAAATTTGAAGAGAAAACAAGTTAAAACTCAAACAAAATCCAAATAAACACAAGAAAACTTAAGTCAAACATAATCATAACAAAATAAATCAAACAAACATGTAAAAAATCAAAGGAAAATAAAATTTTGTGGGTTGCCTCTCATGCAGTGCTTATTTTAATGTCAGTGGCTCGACCCTCTCCTTATGCTTAAGGTGGTTTAGATGAATGGTGCAATGGTAGTGCAGTGACTGATCTCAAAATCTGCACATGAGCTACCACGCTATAGATTCCACCTTCCTTCGCCTTCTTTTACATGATCATTTCTTTCTGAATGCATTCCCTGGATCCTTAATATCTTCCCGTTGTCTTTGAGGTTCAGTTTCCTTGATATTTGATGGAGGTAGAGGAGAATTGTTGTCTTTCTTTGACATTTTGAAGGTTATTTGCTACTTTCCTACCCTCAAAGTTAGTTCACCCCCATCAACATCAATTATTGATCGAGAAGTAGCTAGGAATAGTCATCTAAGGACCATAAGGGTTTCCACATCTTCTCCAATATCCAATGTATAGAAATCTGTGGGAAAGATAAATTTATCAATTTGTACTTGAACCTTTTTAATAATCACCTTCGGTTAATGAACTATTTTATTGGCTGTTTTTACTAACATAATTATGGGTTCTAGCTCTCCTAACCCTAACTTCTGACTAAAGATATAGGAGATCATATTGATACGTGCTCCCAAATCTATGAATGCCCTGTCTATGTTGACTCTGTCAATACTGCAAGGAATGTAAAAATCCCCTAGGTCCTCTTTCTTCTAAGTTATGTTACAGTTTCCTTCTATTATGAGCTCCTTAACCTTCTTCTTAATTGGTTCCTTTAGTGTGAGTCTTATTTGTAGTTATTTTGTTATGTCCTTAACTTTATTTAATTCAACCTTCTTAAAATTCCTCATTACCCTACTTGAAATTAACTTCCACTAGGCTTGAATAGGGTATGGAATTTCAGGTTGAGGTTCCTTGATTGGCTCAATGATGAGTTCACTTTGAAGAAATTTCATATTTACTTATGCTTTTCCTTTATCTCTGTCTTCCTTCACATGTACAAGTTCTTTATCCTGGATCTGAGTGATGGCCATGACCCATTCCTTTAGGTTAGACTCGATACTGCTTAGTAGACTACCTGCACTTCTATAAGACAAAGCATTAGCAAGTTAACCTACTTGAACCTCCAAATTGTGGATAGATGAGGCATGGTTCTTCATAACCTAATCAAAATTTGCCTTCATCCTCTTTTGACTTTCCTCCTAGCTGGCAAACATCCTCTTCTAGTTCTCTTCTAAGTTGCCGGTTTGGGCCGCAAAACAACCATTAATTTGACCATTTTGCTTTTTATAGATCTAAGTCAATCTTGCTGAAATCCAAGAGGTCCTTACGGTCTTGCATGGCCATCTGTATTATTAGTACTCTAAGAAAAATTTGGGTGGTGTTTCCACCCCAAATTGTAAATGTTAATGATTATTACCTATTTATTGCTTGCCTAAGTAGTTTACCTGTTCTGTACCACTAGCTCCTATTAAAAAAAATTCAGTTGAGCCATGGTTGTTTTGTCTACATAACTCATATTGTAGTTGCATATCTTTAGCTGTAGATAAAGATGCTCCTTGCATGTTGCTTAACTACTTGGTAAGGGTTGTGATTTGTGCCTGTAAAGCTATAATGGAGTCAATTGGTATCAAACCTTTTTGCTTCTTTTGCACCTGTCTACTCCTCTCACTTGACCACATATAACTATTGCTCGCCAATTCTTCTAGAAGGTCATGAGCCACATCAATAATCTTTCTTATCAAAGAACCTCAAGTAGCTGCATCTATGGTTGCTCTTGTGCTCTAATTTACACCATTGTAGAATGTTTGTAACAGGAACTTCCTTTAAAGGTTGTGGTAGGGATAGTTTCTTTGTAATTCTTTAAACCTCTCCCAGGTTTCATATAGAGATTCCCCATCACACTATTTAATGTTTGTGATCTCCTTTATGATTCTTGTTTTCTTGGTCAATGGGAAACATTTCACGATAAATGCTTGGCCTTGCTACTCCTAGTTAGTGATCTGCCCTGAATTTAACGAATTGTACCAGGCCTTCACCCAATCTCTCAAGGTGAAAGAAAATAGTGACAAATTCGTGGCATTGTTAGACATCCCATTAATCCAAAGGTACCATAGATCTCCAAAAAATTTGCAATATGGGTGTTAGGATCTTCGTTAAACAGCTCATAAAATTGTACACTACTCTGAAGTATGTTTCGGAGTGTTGGCTTGATCCCAAAATTGTAGGCTTGAATAGCTAGCATTACAACTCCTTGAGGTCTAAAACTTGACCTCATAAATTCCATCAATTTCCTCTCAGCTCCTCTTTGCTCTCCTTCTTCGTGCATATTTCTTTGTATAATATTTCGACGGTTCCCTCTTTTTAACTCTCGTTTGTTTCTTATGATATTGGATAACTCTTTGTAGCTAAATTCTATCAATCTTCACCTACCTTTTGTGTTCATGCACCTGTAAATACACAAGGAAAAGTATTAAAACTCTTAAATCAAAGTAACATAAACTAAACAAGATGCTAAACAAACAATCCTCGACATTCGTGCCAAAAAACTTTTTGATTGGAAAATAACTACTCGTTTTATGCTCAAAACTACAAGTATATGGGTCGTGACATGTAGTAATAAGAGGATATCGATCCTAAAAGGATTGTGCTTAGGCACCACTTACTTCAAATTAATATTTGCTTAAGAACTAAATTTTTTTATAGAAATAAACTAGAAAATTAAATTAAATTAAAGAAATAAAAACACAAATGATAACTCAAAAATGCAGAAACTTGGAATTCAAGATTTTTACAACTAGAGATCACATTTTCCCTATCCTGTATCACTCCTATTTTGTTAATTGAATTGTGACTCACCTAAAATGTAATAATTATTATCTATCCTCTCCCAAGGTGTAATTAATTGTCCCTAATGAAATTAAATGGAGATGATTAAGCAATCTCTTAATTTATAAAATCAATCTACCAATTTAACCAGTTATGAAGTTATCCTATGGGTGATCAATTAAATTAGCCAAGATCTCTCTCTAAATAATCAATTAACTAGATGAATGTAGGTCTATAGAGTTCTAGTTCTTATTGTATAACCCTACACAAATAACCCAACTAAATCTCTCAATATATTGTAAGGTATAATTTCACCATTCATCAAAAGCTTCACTCATTCAAATCAACAAAATAGGAGTTCAAGAAGAAGTTTAAAACTAATCTATACAAGTAAATTAGCCATTCATGATGGCATTAACATCTTCAATAATCAAATATTCCATCATACAAATGCTAGAAGAGAAAAAAGGAAAGAAATCTAAATGAATAAAATTCCTCCTCTTCTTTGTCTGAATTTGGAAAATCTGACATTGGTATGCTCTTTTCCTTAATAAAAAGCCTTGAATCTCTACCTCTCCTAAGACTCTAAACATGCACTTTTACTCAAGGAGGCAAGTCTCTACTAAAAAAAACTCTCAGTCTTAGGGGTTTATAACCTTATATAGAGAAGAAAACCTAAAAAAAAGTGAACCTTGCATATATCTTCTGGTTAGACATCCCATGATCATGGGAATTGGCATGAAACGCAAGATCATAGGTTCTTGCATTATAATTCCTCCTCTTCTCTTCTCCTCTCTTGGTTTCTAGCTTAGTGAAAAAGGGTACCACCTCCATTCCTACATCAAACAAATCAATTCTTACCCTAAATCAATATCAAACATAAAAGAAAACATTAAAGAACAAACTAAAGAAAACGTACAAAATAAATCCTAAAACACAAAAATAATAACCTATAATGCGACAAACACATGCCAATACTAAGAAAAACACGCTCTAACACACAACTATCAATTTCCATACCAATTGTTACCCAATTTTCTATGCCATTTGTCAATAAATCCTAAAGCCACTTGTCATTTATTTCTATTACGATTTGTCACTTATCTTTGTTGTTATTTTTCAAGTTATCTTGCCACTTGGTAAATTTCCTAGTCCAAAAATACACATAAATTCATAAATTTCCCAATTTTAACAATAAATTCAAAATTAATAATTATAATTCATCAAATCAAAATTCACGGCATAATAATTGATAATTCACACCCTGATCATTTTAAATCATTCACACCCTAAAATATGTCAATTGAGTGCATATGCAGTAATTGCAATGTGTATAAAAATGAAAATTCACATGTGTATGCTAATGATATGCATATGAATGCATTGCACCTCATAATTTTTCAACACTATTTCTTATATACAGTGGTCCAGGACCCTATATCCTAACCCTTAGTATGGGAAAACGGGATATTACATGTGATTTTTATGTTTATGATTGAAATGGGAAGAAATGAACTTTTAGAATGCTTATGATATGTTTGATGCCTTTAATGAGTTAGTTTGGTTGTCCTAATATACCATTTTCATAAAGTATGTCCCTGAATATCTTCTGTTATGTTCAGGCTTATGCTTTATGGGAGTGGTATGTTGCAATACGATTATATTTTTAGCTTTAGTCCGTTGATAACTCTCTAGGTCCATTTTCCTGTTTTAGATAAAACCCTTAAAATATTTATCCTTATTAAGTATTAAACTTATAGATATCTCTCTATATCCTTCTTATTACATTGAGAAAAAAATCTTATAAACCACTTAATGGATCCCTATATAGTTTTGAATACATGTAATTCTTATTATCTAGAATGTTTAGCAATACCACCAATGTGAAACTTTTGCAAAAGACGGTCTCAAATTGAACTCTTAAGAATGCAAAGTTTATTCCCTCAAAAAAGGAAAACATTTTGTAATGAATAATAATCATAAACTGATTCCTTGCACTTCTTATTCAATGTAGGAATCTTCATCCTCTTTATAAAGCTAAATAACATTGCGGAAGTGCATTAGTTACAACTTTTGGTTTCTAATTCATTTACTTGGATGAAAAAGTGTAAGTTTGTAGAAAACCCATTCATTTTCATGCCCTAGATTCAATTTACATTTCCCATATAGATATTTTAGTGCTTCATAACCTTAATGCAAGCTAAAAAAATTATTGTGTAAGTAATCAATCTAAGATCAAATTGCACAATTTACCTCTAATTTTTGATTAGGTATGGAATTTTTAATCATGTTCCTCATCCTCACCATCTAAATCTGATATTAATAACAAAGCTCTTTAATGAACTAAGAGATCTCCATCCCTTTCAAGTATTGTATCTTGCTCACCTTCTTAAACTTCATCTTTGAGATTAGGAGATAGCTCTGTCCCTTTAACCTCTTATATAAGGAAAACTTGTTTATATAAGAGTCATTGAAATTTATACATATATTTTTAACACTTGTGTCATGTTACTTTATTTTTTTATAAAATTAATTTTTTATTCAAACTCATGAGTTTTTGCTTATTTTAAACTATGCAATACCATAAGCATTCAAATTGTACATTACAATACACAAGATATCATTCTCACAAGGATTGTATTAGTTAGCTAACAACATGAATGCACTTTGTCTAAGGTAATAAAGATTGAATTAATTGAAATTCAAATAAATTAACTAAAAGTAAAATAAACTATTAAAACTTAATAACTAAATCAACAAAGATAGCAATCAGAGTGAAGTTAATCAATAACGAAAACTTAGGGAATACTTTATTATTGTTTTTTCCTTTTGTTTTATTAATTTAATTATGCTTGATCTTAGGTATCACAAGGTTTTGATTACACTCAAGATCTAACCAAGTGACCCCAATTAAAATAAATAACAACTATATTGCAACCTCTTGATTTACAAAACTACTCCTACAACTAATTAGATTTGAAGCTATAATAGCCCATTTTCCATATTAAGGTCTAACCTTAAATTATTCCATATGATTCATATCATTTTAGCATTCATGAAATGAATTTCATTCACATGCATATCATTAACCTACATAGGTAAATTTTGATTTTGTCCAAATTGCAAAGACAGTATATGCACTCAATTTACATGTTTTAAGGTATGAAAGACTTAAAATGATCATGATGTGAATTGTGTATTGTTTATGTCTTAACTTTTGGTTTGATTGGTTACAAGTAGTAAATTTGGAATTAACTGTTACAATTGGAAAAAATGATGCATGAATTGGATACTTTTATGCCTTGTTCTTGACGTATAAAAACCATATGTTATAAGTTGTTTTATGGATCAATAAGATTGAATTTTGAAGTATAGTGAAGGTGAATTAATGCTAAAAAAAAGTGCTAGTGTAGTGTTCTTGAAGTGTGAAAGAACTAGGATTACATGAATGATAGTGAATGAAAGTTTCTGTTTTGGTTTTTGATACATGAAAAATTATGATGATTAAGCCTATAAATTGAGTGGAATTTGGCATAGATAAATGAATGACATTTGGCATAGGTAATTAATTGACAAATGGTAGCAATTATTGAGTGAAAAATGGACTAGTAACTAGGTGACATTTGGCAGCTTATGAAGGGAATAAGTGGCTTACATGCTTAGGGACATATGTCAATGTAACATGGTAACATGTAGCATCTAAGGAGTTATGCCTCTGCAGAATTAGTTTAAGCTTTATTCATTTTTCTTCTCTTTTCATCTCTCACCACTGAAACTTACTTCTATCTCCCATTCCTATGTTTTCCTTGAGCTATGCTAAATTACGACAAAAAATACATGATTTTACCCTTCACAAGATAACTAAAGAACTAGATTATTGTTGACTTTATTCCTAGCTGAAAGCCATGCAATTTCCATCGTGAATTTTGGATGATTTTGCATGCATGGAGGGCTAGGTAGACTTGATGACTTGAGCTAGAATTGGAAGCTAAATAAGTAAGTAAAGTTTTGTTCTTTATGTCAAGCTATAATAGAAAGATTATGATGATTGAATTGGGATAGATTGTATATGATGTTGATGTTGAAGATGTGTTGGAAAATGGAGAATGAATGGGCAATTTTCTGTTCTGTTTTTCCATGTATGAAAGCAGTAGTTTATGGGCTGTTGTATGGATGACTTAGGTTGGGATTTTAAGTATAACTGATAAGGAATTCATGCTAAAGATAAATTTTATTAAGGTGTTTTCAAATCTAGAAAATTAGAGCTATAGGTGTGTTTGTAAAAAAAATAAATGTTAATGACATAAGTGAGCAGAATTTTCTAATCCTTAATGTAATCAATATGGAACTTTAATAAGTCTGAAACAAAGTAACCTTAAAGGACATGAAATCTGGAAAATTTCAATCGTTATTTTTGTCTCTAAGCTTGTAAAATTTGTGAAGTATTGAAGATACTAAAGTTACACACATTAGTGAAGCTGATGACAAATTCTGGAATTTTAATTTAGGTGTACAAATTGAAATAACTAAGAAATTTCACTCTAAATTTGTATATTTGGACTTTATTAAGGCTAGTAATGAGTCTAGATTGTTGCTTGATTAATTGGTTAAAAGCTTGGTAAGTTTATGGAGTTAATTAATGTCATAATCTAAAGAATGGACTGTTTTGATGTGGTTGAGTTCAAAACTAGAAATTATGATTTCTTAAAGGAATAAATCCTAATATATATTTAGAATCCCACAATCATTTTCAAAACATAACTATTTAGAACTGACATGAAAGTAATGAAATAGAATAAAAAGCTAATGAATAAGCTTGAAAGCCATAATCAGAAAATTTCGGAAGGCAAGAATTGGGGTGATGCATCAACTAATTGATCTTCTTTACAAAGTGCAAAATGATTATACACTTTTTCTTTTCATTTTCAAGTGTAGATGATGATTTGCATTGTCTCTAAGAGAATTCATACATTTTTAATCTCTTTGTTTGATGTGGCCTTCTTATTATGCTTATATATCAACAATCTAGGGATTCTAGGATATACATGGTCATGTAAGTGAACTTGTTACTATAAAAATATCTTTACATGGTTATAGATACATACACTGGGTAGTATACACAGTTGTGTATGTCAACATACATAAGCATGTAACTCTACACATGCAAAAATTGTATCTTTGATGGTCTATACTTTTACAAAGACTTACATAGTCACTATACATGGTTGTGTTAATCCACAATCTCTCCAATTCTTTCATTCCATGCCATAGTTTCACTTAAATACATCTCTTCTTATTTTTAAAGGCAATTATTACTTAAAAACACACTTTAAGCAAATGAAGTACTAAAAATAGTATAAAATTCTTAAATAACAAACAAAAGACATTAAATATAGGTATATCAATATAAAAAAATAATTGTCTATTAATGAGTCACAAATTTACATCTCATTTGCTTCTTTAACTTCATCTGAGAATCAACCTTGACCTTAAAATAGTTTGAGTGACTAGTTTGTTGCTACTTCATATTGTCATACAAAGTTTGAGTGAACTTGGTAAACTCTAAAATAATAGTTTTGAACTTCTCTTAATCTTTAAACTCTTTATATATAAAAAAAGGATTCTATTGTACTTAGCCAATATAGATAATCTTTAGGATTAAGACTACCATTGAACTTTAGGATATAGAACTTCAATTTGATCTTCATCAAGGTCATTTTGTTAACAGTATTTTAATGTAGGTATTCTCCTGCCACTAATAGTAGTTCAAACTATACATTTTGCTTATTCCTTCTCCTGTTAACTATGTCTATCTAAGAACTTGATTTTCTAGTTAGTGTCGTTAATGGTCTAACTAAAACTAATGACATCCATTAATGGAGATTAAGTTTGAGTATGTGTTCCCAAGATTCTTTGCAAAAAATTAAAGATTCAATGCCAAAATCATATAGAACACACTTTAGATTAGAATTTAGATGGGGTAATCTATTTATAGTACTTAGCATATTTAAGGCTACTAATCATAGTAGAAAACAATTTTCTGGAAATAGAACTCTATATCAAACAACTGTATATCAAATCACATTTTGCCCCTTTTTTCAATCAATCTCTATATAATTTATTATTGAATTTTCCCTTAGGTTGACTACACCATTACTAGGAATTTTGTAACATAAAATAAGAATGATCGATAAGGAGAAATTGTAATTCCCTTAATAAAGTAGTCCATCGATTTTTAGATATTATAGAACAAACTTTGGCATTAGAGAGATAACTACTCCAACATGTAATAACCTTAGGTATTCTAATAATACGACCCTGTCCACTCCAATTATCATACCACAAAATGGCCATTTTCCCATCTTTACTGTGCCATAAAACCTCAAGTTCCAAGATTTTTCTTAGCTTTGACAGCTAAGAGAAATACTAAGAATGAGTGGTTTTAAGGAAAATAGACTATATACCACTCCTTTTTGGCATATATTTATAAATACATTCAATCTGTAATGTCTCCTTGTCTCAAAGTATCATCCAAAGCTTATTTAATACAGGAACATTATTAGAGATCTTAATGGGAATAATCACAAGTCCTCCCTCAGCTTTAGGTTTGCAAACAACTTCCCATTTGAATTTAATATGAGCTCCTCCTGATATGGAACTCCACCTTAAAAAGGCCCTCATCAGCTTCTCTAAAGATTTGATAACCTCTCTAGCCAACACTAAGTTCCAAGACTAACATATGTGCATTAAATTTAGAACATAATTGACTAAATGTAACCTTCCTCCAAGGGAAAGGAATTTACTAGTCTAGGAGTTTAACCTCTTATGAATTCTTTCAACTAGAAGATAACATTCATTAAGGAGAATATGTCCAATAATGAAAGGTAGACCTAAGTAATTAGGGGGTTTATTTGCTACACATTTTAATAGTGATAGGAATTTCATTCTCCAAGTACTTAGCATTGGCCGATAGAACAAATTGGATTTCCTATAGAAAGAAAGTAATTCAAACTAGACCATGGTATGTTTTTTAATAAGCCATTACTTCTTTAATTATGGAGGTCTTGACCAAAATTAGAGTAGATTAAATAATAAAATACACCCATTTGGATTTGTATACATAAGGTTCCTCTGGAGGATTAGACTATAAGTAGCCTTAGCCACCTTGCTAACTACATCAGCTAACTAATCTCTACGGATCAAGCCATTGATGAGACTAGAAGAGTTAACTTTGCAAGAATCTGCACGTTGGTCATCTTTATGACTGACTTACTTGGAAAAATTCCTTTCATCAAGTTGAATGAAGACCTTGGACATGTTGTGGAATAATTAAATGTCTTCTATGTAATGTATCAAAACAAGTTTTATAAATACGTAGGTTATCCTACTCCCAAGTTTGTGACATAGTTTTAGTTTATTACCCAGGGTCTTCTCTCAAAGAGGTAAAATTGGTTCACTCAAATTAATCTTGAATAAAATAAAGACAGTACAATCCTAAGCATTCTATCTCGATTTGATGAGTGAATGCTTTAAAGAAAATTACGCAATTAGAAAAAAAAGTAAATTGATTTAACTACAAACAAGAACGATTTGATGAATCGTGTGTGGGAAGCTCTTGAGAAATTAACTTCACTAATTTAATCTCCTATACATGACTAAGGGAAATTAATTAGACAATTACCTTGTTAAAATTACCAATTAGGTTCTAAAATCAATTCAATAATAAACTAAATCTAACTTTTGTATTCGACAAGTTTATCATCCAAATCAATTCTATAAACTCAACTAATGATTATCCACTTAAGTTAATAAATTTTTAATTCGTAAATTAAGCATCTGTAGTCTCTTGTTCTAATGTTAAACTTATTTTGATTCTTCATCTATCAAAAAAAAAAGATGTAAAGTTTGGCCACACTAATACATCCAATAAACTCATAAATTATAGAAAATAGTAAGGCAATAAACAGTGCATTCATCATGCATAATCTAAAGTAGCTACATTAATTCCCAAGATTAAATAATTAGCCCATCATGGAATAAGCAAAGTTCATCATCTTTATATACGTCAATCATATAGTTAATAGTAGCAAAGAAGTATGAAAGGAACAAATAGAGTAAATATCCAAAACTGACTATTAAAGCAACAGAGGAAATATGTCCAGTGAAACAAGTTTAATAGCAACAGAAGATAAAATAAGAATGAGCAAACAAATGGACTGTCGAATGGAAATCGATGGTGGATCTCTTGCAAAGCTCAACCTCTCTAGCACTGCTCTCATCTTCTCTCTTTACTTGATTCTCAATTAGAAGATCAACTTCAACTCTTGCTTTCTGCCTTTGCTTCAAGCTCTACCTCTCTGCTATTTTTCTCTCTTACCAAACCCAACTATGTTTTATATTCTTAAATTTTTTTCTCCACCTCCACCTCTCCTTCAGTTATTTTTTTTTTAGTCTCAATCTATCCCCCAACCTTTATTAACCTTTCTATTTATAGGGCATGTTTAGGTTTAGGACTAGGTTTATTAGCTGTCAAAACCTACATTCATTGACATATTATATTAAACAAATTTTAGAAAATATTTGTCTCACCTACGACTGTGGAAGTTATAGGTGTTACTTCCTTATCACTCCCGTGACTATGGAAGTCACAGGGGTGACTCCTTTGTCACACCATTAAAAACCATGCATAATTCATGTCTAACATTCCTTCTTTCATGCATAATTTTTCTTTTTATCATACAACATTCACAATACACTCCATTCAAAATTCATGCAACATCCATTCCATTTTCACTCTAATTCATTTCAAATTTAAATTAAAGCACAAGAATTTGTAACCAAAATCAAGATATGAATTCAAACAAAATCAATAGAAATTAAACACAAAAATTGCCCCACACTTAAATAGTACTTATCCCCAATCAAAATAGAGAATAGTAAACTATATAAAACAAACAATGAAAACAACAATTTTTTGAAATAATAGTTAAAGGTATCTACGATCATTTCAATAAACACAACTTGTGAACTTGAAACTCATAATATTCCATAAATAGACTATTCTCTGTATGCTTAGGCCAAATTAACAAGTACTTCAATTGAAAGACCATTAAAAAGTGTGATAGACACTCGTGTCACTCTCCATCCTCTCATACAATCAAAGGTAGGATATATTCACACATCATTTATTTCATGTAAGGCATCTACCACAGGCTTGCTTACTAATCCAATCTCCACCACTCATCAAACACAAACATCAACACGAAGGTCTTTATTTTAGTTGTAATAGGGCTAGAATAAGGGTAGGAAAAAGGAAAATCACAGTCTTAAACTATAAAAAAAATTGAGCATTTAAAATAATAAAAAGCAATGAAGCATAAAAAACTTAATTCTTTCCTCTCATTTAACAAGGTTAGCACTCCCCTTTTTATATCTCTCCTATTTCTTTTCATTTTCTAGTTGTCTTCTCTTCCCTCTACTTCTTTTCTGTTTCTTTATTTTTTCCTTTTTATTTTTTAATTATTTATTTATTTAAAATAAGAAAATCAAGAGAGGAAAAATATAGAAGAGAGATAAAAGTTGCTGCAGCGATACCCATTCCAAATGCAATGGCCAACTGTATGCTATGATCCCCCCACACTTATTCATGCAAGTACTTCCTAAACCTAAGAATACCATTTCAAATGCTCAACTTGCCTTATGGTAGGTACAACAAAGAGGATGAATAATTAAGGTAAAGGCTTATATTTTGGGTTTAAAGAAGGAAAAGGTTTCATGTTAAGGTCAAAAGGTGTTGGACCCCAATTTTTAAGTGAAATTTAGAAATATTAAATGAACTTGAATGAGTGTTATTATGTATATGTTCAGG
>JAOSBO010000165.1:50683-64568 GCA_027563915.1 Erythroxylum rotundifolium | reverse complement strand
TATATTGAGCATCCAAGTTCTACATAAACAAATCCATAACACAAAGCATTGTTCAACTCTTGATTAAACTCTAATCAAGAAAAAATCTAACTACAAAGTATAAATCCTAACTCGGGAGTTTATAACAATGTAGTCAAATATGACAATGTAAAACTACTCCCTTTTGAAGCCCATCGAACTCAAGCCATCGGTACATCTTCAAAAGGAAATGGTGCTTAGCCAAGCATCACTTCGGGAGCACTCACAACTGTAGATACACCGATAGCATCCATGGCAGCAGCAACCAAATGATGAGAGCGACGATGAGAAGTAAAGAAAATGGGTGATGAATGAAGGTCGGGAGTGAGATATGAAGTCTGTATATGTGTCGGCTCTTTCTCTTCTCACCAATATATCTCCGTGTCAAGTCTTCTTCATAACCTAATTTGGCATGTTTTTAAATGTTAGGTCGTAGGTCGGGTCAGAATAGTGAGAGATTTTTCCCAAATATGTTCGGGTTTTCAACATTTCGCCGCAGCGACAGGCAAGCTCGTCATAGCGTTGCGTGTTTCCTAGACCCTTCACCGCGGAGAACTTTTCCCAAAAGTTTTGCTTGATTCTTTGTTCTTCGTCGCAGCGATAGATGGGCTTGCCACGACAAACTTTTCCCGAAGGCTATGGTCTCTTGTTGACTTCAATTCAGCACGTTGACTCCCTTCTCCTTGAGGATCCTACAATCAAAAATAGCAATTTGAAGTATCAATAGTTCTTAGAAAACTTAAGAAATACAATTAATACCAATTGTGACAATTTTTACTATCAAAATGTACAAAATAAAAGTGCACACTCAAGGATTAATTTAAGCACAAAATCAAGAATTATGAGTCAAAAAGTATAGGAAAGTCCATAAAAGTGTTGCCAATTTAGATAATAAACTTGGGCTCAATTAATCTACCTGATATTGTTTCACCCTTTATAGATACAAATGCTTAGGCTTGTAGAGTGATAGTGGAACGGACAAATTTTCTTCTTCTTCCCTTCTATTTCTTTGTCCTTCTTCTCTACTATTGCACACTTGGTTCTTCCAGTTGCTTACCATTCCTAAGTGTGACCTCCTTAAGTTGTTCCTTTGGAATTGTCTCAGTGCTGTTTGGTAGGCTACCTGTATTTCTAAAATATAAGGTAGTAGCAAGTTGGCCTATTTGAACCTCTAAATTGTGGATGGATGAAGCATGGTTCTTTAAGATTGCATCCTGGCTTACAAACATCTGTTTTTAGTAATCTTATTTGGTTGCAAATTTAGATCTTCAAGGTTTTAAATCGGCCTTATTGAAATTCGAGTGATCCTGGAGGTCTTGCTCGGCCACCTACATTGTTAGCAGTCCAAGAAAAATTTGAATGATTTTTTCATCCTAAATTATAATTGTTGGGGTATGGGTTGTTACCTCTTGGTTGTGGTTGTCAAACATAATTTACCTGTTCTGCACCAATAGCTTCTAACAAGAAATACTCTGTTGTACAATGGTTGTTCTATCCATATAACTTGCATTAGGCTTGCATGGCTTTGACTGTGGATGAAGATGCTCCTCACATATTATTCAACTTTTGAATGAGAGAGGTAATCTGAGCTTGCAAGGCTGTAATAGAATTAATTGGAATTATACCTTTTGTTCCCTTATGCCTTACCTACTCCTTTCAATTGAACACAAGGAACTATTGTTGACCAACTCCTCTAAAAGATCATGAGCCACCTCAATGGTTTTCCTCGTCAAAGACCCCCAAGCAGTTGCATCAATAGTTCCTCTTATAGTTTGATGCACACCATTGTAGAATGTTTGGAGTAAGAAGTCCATTGGAAGGTTGTGGTGTGGGAAGCTTCATTGCAATTCTTTGAACCTCTCTTGTGCCTCATAGAAGGACTCCCCATCATTTTGCTAAAAGTTTGTAATCTCCTTAATGATCTAAGTAGTCTTTGTCAAAGGTAAGTACTTGGCGAGGAAGGCTTGGTCTACTTGTTCCTATGTGGTAATCTACGATGCATTAAGTGAGTTGTACCATGCCTTGGATCTATCTCATGAAATGAATGGAAATAGTATGAGCCACACAACATTGTCAAAAATCCCATTAAATCTAAAAGTATCACATATCTCTGAGAAGTTTGCTAGGTGAGCATTTAGATCTTCAATTGATAACCCATAGAGGTGAACACTATTATAGAGTATGTTGAGGAATGCAAGCTTGATTTCCAAATTGTTTGCTTGAACTGCAGGCCTTGCAACTCCTTATGGACTAAATTTGAGCTTCATAAAATCTATCAATGTTCTCTCACCCTTCTTAGTTCTCCTTCTTATACTATATTCCTTTGTAATGCTTTCTGGCATTTAGCTCTTCTCAGTTCTCTTCTATGTTTTATGATATCGACTAGCTCTTCTCCACTAAACTCGGTAGATCTTCTTATGCTCCTTGTGTTCATGCACCTGCAAATACACAAGGAAAAATATCAAAAACTCTAAAATCAAATTCACCTAAACTAAACAAGATGTTACAAAAATCAATCCCTAGCAATGACACAAAAAACTTGTTCGTTTGCAAACCAAACTATTTGTTTTACATCAAAAATCATAAGTATACAAGTCGTTACTTTTAGTTAAAAACAGATATCGTCCTACAGAGATTGATGGTAGACACCACTAAATTTAGGTTAAGCTTTGCTTAAGAAAACAATTTCAAAAGAATAAAAATTGGAAATTAAATGAAAATTAATTAAACTAGCAATGAACACTCAATTAAGGCAAATTACAGTAATTTGATGGCCACGGTTTAAAATTAGGAGTTACTATATCCTATTTTGCTTTCCTCTTGCGTTCTTAGTCCAATTATGCTTGACCTAAGATTTTCTAATGTGCAACTACCCTCTCTCAAGGCGTAATTAGCTGACCCTAATTAAATGGATTAGAGTTAGTTATGCTATCTCTAGACTTGTTAACTTTTCCTGATCCTTCAATAAGATTTTCAGCACTCCTATAGGTGAATTTTAACAACCTGCTAAGATCTCTTTTCAACTATTTGGAAAAACTAAATATTTATTAGATCCATTGAGAGCTAACTCTCGTTACACTACCCAATTCAAATAACCATACTCACCCTCTTGGTCTGTTGTATGATATAAGCATAATAAATATCGCAAAACATCTTTTATTGCATCAAAAATAACAAAAGTTCCACAAATAATTCAAGAACAACTCCTACAAAGTGTTTAGCTACTCATATTCGTGAACAATCCAATAAAATCCATGTTTTTCACACTGAAAATTATAAAGAGAAAAGAATGAAAACTAGGTAAAGTCAAGGACTCCTTCTCTCTACTCCAAAAAAATGGAAAAATTCTGAAGTTTGTTATTGTCACCACTTTTCCCAAGATAGATTATTTGTTTCCCTCTTTAGCTAGCCTCCAAAGACTCACTTATTCTATTTTTGGTGTGTTTTACTGATGGATGATGACTTCTAGGGTTTAGAGCCCTTTTATATGTCAAAAACAGTAAAGTCAAATCACTTAAAAGCCCGTATTTAATCTAATTGCGACAAGTTCCGTCTGTCACTCTCATGCATAAGCACGATTGTGACAAAGAGGTAGTCACCTGTAGTTTGAACGATCAGTATGATCGCGATAGAGAGGCATTCGTCCATAGCTGCACAATCATGTTGCTACCTGATGACTTTCTACACGCGTACATAACTTCCTCTTCGGACCTCCGATTGACTTGAAAGTTGAACTACAAGCTCCTCACACATTGTCCTTCCTCTTCACCAGAATTCATTAGCATATGAATTCTTAAATTCTGCCCGGTGGTTCCATTACAACACTTGTACCATACCCACAGCTACAAATCTGATACATGCATAATTTATCAATAAGGTGCATCAATCCATCCTAAAAAAAAAGCTCCAAAATACCCTTACACACTAGATAATGTAAAGAAACAACTAAACACTTCATAGATAAAGAAAAGATGCAGAAGATACTAAAGAAAAAATAAACTAGAAATAAAACACACAAAGAAGCATTTAGAACACATGAAATCACACTAAAAACATAACATAAAATCACATTTATCAATGTTGTAAGTTTAATATTTTCTATTATGGTTTACATGAGGACAATCAAAAGCTTAAGTATTGGGATGTTTGATATATGTATATATATATTTGACTGTATTTATATACTTATATTTGATGAATTTTGCTCTTGATATTTTATACTTTTATTGTATATTTGGTACACAATTCACTCCAAGTGCACGTATAGTTCATAAATTGCCTCTATGGACTAGAAGGAGAAGAACTTGGATGAAAACGTGACATAAAATGAAAATTTGAAACAAATAAGGGATACATGACTGTGTCTATGGCAATGTATATCTCACAGCCCATGTAGAATCATGAATTCTGGAGGATTTTGGGATAGAAAAGGTCCAATACACATCCATATATCTCCAAAAAAAACCCTAAAAATTACTATGAAAAGACTTAAGTAGAGGCAAAAGAAGAAGGTCAGACATCTAGAGGCAATTATAGACGTGAAGAACATTTAATAGGGATGATATTGATATAATAAAATATATTCTCTATCGGGCATGTAAGGATGATATTGCCTATATAGCTCATATAAATCCATTAAATTTCAATTTTAAATATTAATTAATTAACATTAAGATAAACTAAATACCATGAGTTCCAAGCTACTTAAACAAATTAACTAATTTTAATGATCCTAAGAGCTACAAAGGATGGGACTTTACACCCTATACACAGCTAGCTTATAACATTAAATACAAGATCTTTGCCTACATATGCACGTTAGCCATATTTACAAATACTATATCCTATTACTCCCTTTTAATTTGTAGCACAGAGGTCACGAATGCCCAACTTGCAAAGTGAGTAGTGAAACTGATGTCAACCAAGGGCTTTCATGAAAATATCCGCCAACTATTGAGATGTATGAACATAAAGGGTCGCCAATATTGCCAGCTTGAATTTGATCTCAGATATAATGGCAATGAATTTCAATATGTTTTGTTCATTCGTGGAAGACAAGATCGGAAACAATGTAGTGAGCCATTTGGTTAACGCAGTAAGGAACATTAAATCATGATGATAACACCAAGGGACTTGAGAAGGGCCTTGAGCCAGCTTAACTCATAAATAGTGGTAGCCACAGTTATATATCCAGCTTTTGCAGATGAGCAGGAAATAATATGTTGCTTCCTAGTCTTCCAAGGATAAGAAAGTGACCTAATATTACAAAATAGCCATAAGAGAATGCTTACTCAATAGGCAACTAGTCCAATTAAAATCATAATAAACATAGAGTTGTAAATCAATGTCACAATGGAGGAAGACACCTCGGCCTGGTTAAGCCTTAGATAATGAAGGACACAGAGAGCTGCATCTCAATGATCCTAATGTGGAGATTACATAAACTAAGCCAAAATGTGGATGCAATAACTAATCTTCAGGTTGAGTAATAGTAAGATAAATAAGTTAACCAACAAGATGTCGATAACTTTCCGGATTAGGAAGAAGCACACCAATGGCCAATGCTAATTTGTGATTATGCTTCATAGGAAAAGAAACTAATTTGGCATCAAGAAGGCCAATTTTAGTTAAAATATCAAGAGCATTTTTGTGTTGCCAAATAAAAAGACAGTCAAAATTATTAGCAACTTATATGCCCAAAAAATATTTCAAGTGACTAAGATCCTTCATATGAAAGCACTGACTCAAATAACATTTTAAGTTAGAAACAACACCACTATCATTCCCGGTAATGATTAGATCATCCATATAAATAAGAGCAAAAAAGTGACAGACCCTTTACGAAGGGTTAAAAGGGAGTAATCTACATAGGATTGAGAGAAGCCATATTGTTTAAATATAGCAAACCAATTTCTAGGAGCCTAACAAAGCCCATACAGTGAGTTATGAAGTAGACAAAATTTACCAAAATTAGAGGTAGAAAAACTTGGTGGTAATTTCATGCATACTTCTTCATCCAAATCCTCGTGTAAAAATGCATTATGGACATCCATTTGATATAATTCCCAATCCTTTGCTACAACCACATCTAAGAAGGTTCGAAATGTAACCATTTTAGTGGCCAGAGCAAATATCTCCCTGAAGTCCACACCCTTAATCTGATCATTACTAAGAATAACAAGACCAGCTTTATGGCTCACAATGGTACCATCATAATTGTATTTAATACAATAAACCCATTTATAACTAATAACCTACTTACACAGAGGGACGTCCTTGATAGACCAAGTCCCATTAGTTTCAAGAACATCAATTTTCCACTACATAGCTTCACATCAGCGAGGATCCCACATAGCCTCAGGAAAAGTGGCAAACTTAACTTCACTATTGGTTGCTACAACGAAAGCTTCATATCTAGCAAAAAATTTGTCATGTGAAATTGAATAAGTTATGGGATACGAATTACTTGAGGGAAAAATTAAAGGAGAGGTGACAGAGGGGTCTAAACATTTTACGACATTGGTACAAATGTATTCTTTGAGGTAGACATTAAACTATTTATCGATGACCTCTGCCTATATTACTAGTGGTGTCAGTGAAAGTTGGCATGGAATCCTCTGTGGCCAGTGGGAGCTGAATCGAAGGGTCAAGTAAAGCATAGCTAGAAGAAGAAACATTGTCACTAACAGGACTTGTACAAGGATCCAACATATAATGAAATCATAAAATTTCCATTTCTTCTTCCCATGAGGATATCCAACAAACACACACTTCTGACTATGTCCCCCAAATTTGTCACGTGATTTATTATGTGCATAGCTAAGGAAACCATAAGAAGGAGGAGATCTAAATATCATCCCATAAAGAGATTTTCTATTATTAAGAAGGCGAGTCCTATTTTAAGTATCCCGCTATAAGGATACATTCACCCTAAAATTCAATAGCCAAATTAGCTTGAACTCTAAGGGCATGTCTAACATTCAAAATATGTCTATGTTTGTATTCAATTCTTCCATTTTATTAAAGGTGCCTACACAAAAGGTTTGAAACTCCGTCCCATTTTCCAAAAAAATAACATTGTAAGGGGTTAAACTCTATCCCATTGTCACTACTTACAATTTAATAGTTCGATTAAATTGATTTCGCAACGTCGCATAAAATTGTTTGAAAAGATTAGGCACCTCACTTTTTGCAACAATTAAATGCACCCAAACATAATGTGAAAAATCATTAACTATAGTGAGAAAATAATATGCTCCGCAAGAAGAAGGAACACTATACAATCCCTAAACGTCCAAATGAATTAAAGCAAAAGGTTCCTATACATGATTGGTACTAAAAGAAAAGGCATTTCTAGTTTGTTTAGTATGCAAACATACATAACATAACCAATTATTCTCCAAAGAGTTAGAACTATTTTAGATTCCAAGAACTAAATTAACAATTTTGGAAGAAGGGTGCCCCAAGCGTTGGTGCCAAAGCTTTGGTGACTCCTTCTATCGCATTTTACACGCATTTGCCATAGTTGCACTCAGAATAGGTAGACCCTTATTGATTGAAAACAGACTACTAGTTTTAAGCTCAAAACTGCAAGTACATGGGTTATCACTTGTAGTAAAAAGCAATATCAATCTTATAAGGATTGTGCTTAGCCACCACGTACTTCAGATTGATCTTTGTTTAAGAACCAAATTTTTTATAGAAATAAACTGGAAAAGTAAATTAAACAACTAACAATGCGTAAATGATAACGTGAAAATGCAAAAGCTTAGAATTTAAGATTTTAACAATTTGATATCACTTTTTCCCAATCTTATCTCCCTCTTATTTTGTTAATTGAATTGTGCCTCACCTAAGATGTCCTAATGTATTAACTACCATCTCTTAAGGTGTAATTAATTATCTATAGCCAAATTAAATGGAGATGATTAAGCAATCTCTCAATTTACAAAATCAATCCACCAATTCAACTAGTTATTAAGATATCATATGGGTGATCAACTAATTAGCCAAGATCTCTCTCTAACTAATCAATTAACTTGATGAATTTAGGTCTATAGAGTGCCAATTCTCATTATACAACACTACACAAATTACCCAACTCAATCTCTCAATATATTGCAAGGCATAAGTACATCATTCATTAAAAAAAGCCTCATTCATTCAAACCAATAAAATAGGAGTTCAATAAGAAGTTTAAAAGTAATTTTTACAAATAAATTAGCCGCTCAAGCTCCCTAGAGGAAACTACACTACCATAGGCTTACTAATACATCAATTTTCCTATACAAAGATTACATACACAAATATATCAAAAGGACTTACTTTGGGATTTAATGTGGGAAGGTTTAAGGTGGGTCAATAGGATAAAGGGTTTAACACAAGCATTCATAGAGTAATGAGTGGACAAAGGGATAATAAAACATAATTATGGGATACACAAATGTAAATATACTACTACTCTATACTTATTAATACTCTACTAAGCTTGTGAATGGATAAGTTAATGGGGGGTTTTGGGTTTTAAAATGTGGGGTGTTTTCAAGAAACAAAATGGTTAAGGCTTAATGGGATAGCAAGGGACAATAAAAGGTTAGTCATTTAAGCCAAAGGTTAACACAAAAAGGGCCTTAATAATCTCTATTAAGCATACATTTAGGAGACTCAAACCAATTCAAAGCAAGTTCTGAAGGTAACGACCTAAGGAAACATCACACAAACAAAGAAATAAAATGACTATAGATAGAGTCATATAGGCTTAATATTCACATTGGCTCAAATGAAAATTCATTATGCATCTTTACACTACCTCCTTGCTCAAGTGTTAAATTTTGAGTAAGCTTATGCAACCAACTACTTTTCATCACTCAATATGGTTCACTCTCTACTCAAGTAGTCTAATCTGAGTTCAAGCATGCATTCAATCTCATTCCAACTAGCATGACAGAATCTCATGGAAAAATAAATCAAAATGATTCAAGTGTGGTTCCATTGCTTAACACAAAACAACATAAAACAACCTAATATGCCTAAAACATGCATCTTATTTAACAACATGCAAACAGTGACTAAAACAGACTAAAACAATACAATTGACAAAGCAAATGTCACCTCCCCATATGTAAAGAAATGTCACCTCTCTACATGTAGAGAACACATTATCCTCTATGTGACAAGTCAACCACAAAATAAGTTGAAATGATATCGAACGAAACAAAAAGAAAAAATATAACAAAGTAATTAAAACAACGTAAAAAAATAAAGGGTAAGAAAGCTTATGGAGATTGTGGAGGCGAAGGCATAGGAGAAGGGATTTCAATGTTATTCCTCTAGATGAACTTGAGGAATTTCTTATTGATGTATTGTTGTTCCTTATGCATTTGTCACATCTGGGTGCCGAGCTCATTAATTTGTAGCTTCATTTATTGATGGTTTAGACCCATTTAGTAGAGGAGTTGCTAGAATTTGTTGACCTTTACTGCTATGGTTGGTTCCTCTTCGATTGATTCTTCTTAAGGCTTTAGGGGCACCAAAGATGTGGATGGTTAAGAAGTAGCTACATCTTTACCCCTCTTGTTTTTTACTACAGTATATGTCTGAGGATTTTGGAGCTCCACAGAATGGGGCTTTAAAATTTCAGAACGTTCGAAATAAGATACGTCAAACATATCATATCTAGTTACACGCACACTATCGATATCAAGATTATAATATAAAGCCAAAGCAGTAACAATGTATGACATGCCAAAATATAAGCTTTTCTTACTAACATAACTCATAATAGATCAAAAAATTCGATAAGGGGTATTTATTTTGATTTTGTGATCCATACACTAAAGGAAGCAAAGTTCTTTAGCTGAACACTTTTTGCTTTTAGTTTTGTTAAAAACCATTAGGCACATAAACTTATAAAGAAGTAACTGCTCGATGCTGCGAATTAAACTATTAGGTCCATTCCTAGAGTCAAATTTGTTTTCACCCGTAAGAATTTTCTAGTAATCATCCACATAAAATTGTTATGATCATCTAAAACTTTAGTGTTCGATAAATCAAAAAGCGTACGATTGATAGTATAATCAAGTTTATAAGCATGGCCACCTATCCTAAACCAGAATGTATACTTTTTAGGATTGTAGCGCACAGTGGTAAAAAATTCTACCATCATTATGGGATATATCGAAACATCACAATGAATTAAATGACCTTAACCAATATTTGCAACCAATCATTCAATGTTATACCTTAATCCTAGAGTTTCTAACAGTTTGAAATCAAAGTACCTAGGAGGCATTAATTCTCTATCCCTAAAATCACAAAATCACATAGTTTCTTCTTTTTAAAAAATAAGGAATGGGGCATGTGGCTACCATATCTTGTTTACCTTCTCTGGAGAATTAAGGCACAGTTGGTCAATTGATTTTCGAGCTACAAGCTTCTTTGGAGCCATTAAAGGAGAAAAAATCTGCAAAAATTAGCAAAAGAAAGGTGAGCACATTTTTTAGAGAGAAAGAGAGAAAATTTTACCAAATCCTTAAATTCTTGAATGATTAATATGAAATAAGTGTAAAGGAATGAAAAAATGATGGAAGAAGTATAGAAAATACCAAGATTTGGGGGAAAGATGAAGGATTTGAGAGGTTTTGAGAGTGGGTGTCATGTTTTTAGAGAGAGAGAATGTGAAAAATTGAAGGATGAATAAAGAAGGGGGGATTTAAATTTTTTCGGATGGGGTATCCCATGATCATATAATTCCCTATCTTTCCCAAAATCATAGGTTAAAGCTCCAGAAAGTATCTGGAGAGCCTTCCTATGGTCGTGGGAATCAACCTCATTCCCACGATCGTGGGTTAAGGCTCTAAAAAGGTTCTGGAGAGCCTTCCTATGGTTGTAGGAATCAAGCTCATTCTCACGATCATGGGTTAAGGCTCCTGAAAGATTCTGGAGAGCCTTCCTATTACAAAATCCTTCTGGAGCCTTAACCCACGATTGTGGGAATGAGGTTGATTCCCACGATCTGCTCCTGAAAGATTCTAGAGAGCCTTCCCATTACAAAATCCTTTTGGAGCCTTAGCCCACTTGGGAACCAACCTCATTCCCACAATCGTGGGCTAACGCTCCAGAAGGATTTTGTAATGGGCCTTCCCACTATCGTGGGAAACAAACACATTCCCATGATCACGGGGTACTTCGACTTTCCCAACTTCTTAGCCCTCGTCCAAGCTTAGAATGCATTCTCAACATTCAAGCAACCTATAAACACATCAAAATCATCTAACCAACAAGATATTTGAAGAGAAAACAAGTTAAACAAAATCCAAATAAACATTAAGCAAACTCAACTCAAACATAATTATAACCAAATAAATCAAGCAAACAAGTAAACAAAGACAAGCAAAAAAAAGGTAAACATGCTAAGTTTAGGTCATTAGCTTGATCATTCCACATGCATTAATGAAAAAGTGGAAGAAAGGTAAGAGATAACTTCCCTTTCTTATGAATATGTCCCTCCATTGTATGGCTTGCATCTATGCTTATTAACCTTTAATGCTTCACCCTTGTCATTTTCCAACTCCAAAGCTCCATGGGAAAACACTTGAAGGATCTTGAAGGGTCCACTCCATCTTGGCTTGAGCTTTTCGAGAAATAACCAAACTCGTGAATTGAATAAAAGCACCTAGTCTCCACTCTTAAACTCCTTTTTGATGTGAGCATCATGCCACTTTTTTGCTCTTTCTTCGTACAACTTATCATTTTTATAAGCTTTCAAATCTTAACTCTTCCAATTTGTTAAGTTGTAATAATCTCTTCTCACCTGCTAGCTTCCGTTCTATGCTCAACTTCCTAATGGCCCAATAGGCTCGATGCTCTAATTTCAATGGTAAATTGCAAGCCTTGCCATATACAAGTCGATATGATGTGGTACTTATCGGTGCTTTGAAAGCTGTCCCATAAGCCCATAAGGTGTCATCTAGCTTCAAAGCCCATTCCTTTCTTGAAGTGCTCCAACCTTTTTCAAAATCTTTTTCAAATCTTTGTTCACCACTTCCACTTGGCCACTAGTTTAGGGGTGGTAAGGGCTAGCCACTTTATAATAGACATATTATTTTCTCAGAAGAGCCTCAAAAGGTTTGTTAAAGAAATGGCTCCTTCCATCACTTATAATCGCTCTAGGCACCCTAAATCTAGTAAAGATCTTCTTGATGAACTTTTGAACCATCTTGCTATCATTAGTTGGACTAGCTACGGCCTTAACCCACCTGGAAGCATAATCAACCCTAACCAATATGTAAGTGTTACCTAAGGGGATCGAAATGGTTTCATGAAATCTAAACCCCATACATCGAATATCTCCACCTCCATGATTTTTGAAAACAACATCTCATCCCTTTTCAATATGTTGCCCACTCTTTGACACCTATCACACTTGAGCAAAAAAGCATGAGCATCCTTGAACAAGATTGGCCAATAGAATCCACACTCCAAGATCTGAGTAGTAGTCTTGTTAGCTCTATAATGCCCTACATAAAGTGAGCTATGACATTGCATCAAAATTTTAGGCATTTCGTCTTTACGGACACACCTGCGAATCAAACTGTCTACACATATCTTATAAAGTACAAGCTCATTCTAAATATAGTGAGAACATTGAAATAGCAAGTGCTTCTTTTATTGATATGAGAGATCAAAAGGAAGAATACCACCTAAGAGGTTGTTTGCAATATCTACAAAGCAAGGACGAAAAGGATTATCTACCATCATTAAAGCCTCATCAGGATAGCTCTCCTTGATTTCCACTTCTTCTTCATGGTGTCCGCCTTCAAGTCGTGATAGGTGGTCTGCTATAACATTTTTTGCTCCCTTCTTGTTTTTAATCTTAATGTTGAATTCTTAGCGTAGGAGCACTCACTGGACGAGCCTAGCCTTAGTATCCTTCTTAGCAAAAAGGTAATGTAACGCTAAATGATATATTAAAACAATAACCTATGAGCCCAAAAGATAAGAACAAAATTTCTCACAAGCAAAGACCACTATAAGCAATTTCTTCTCAGTAGTGGCGGACATATGAAGTCGAGGCAAAAGAGATGTGGTGAGTTGGGTTTTAAGGTTGTTGCGTGCTACTAGATTTTAATTACACCATAATTTTCTCTTAGCAGTTCAGATGTAGTGATTTTCATTATTTATTAAGTTGTTTTATAAGTTGTGACATTTTGATTCGTGTTCAAAGCTCAATACATTCAAATTTTTCCCAAAAAATTATAGAAGAAATAAAGATTCAAATTTTATAAAAGGATAAAAGTGTATTTTGAATATCAACATTTACAATATAATACAAAACAAACATTAACCTTTGAAAGTGTCCAAATTTAACCCAGTGTTTTCAAAACATTCAAAATAGGCCTTGAGTGGATGAGAAATTTAATGGAGTTAACTCTTAAATGCAACATAATGTTAACACAATATTATTTTTAGTTTTTAAATTAAAAGTAGACCTCACAGCAACATGATAAGTGAAACATACTATTTAATATGTATAATGATGAGTCTCATTGCCACGTGACAAGTGAGATCTATTGTCTAAAATATATAATAGAAGACCCCACTATTAAATGATTAATTATAAAAAAAGATAATGATATAGTGGTGAGATCCACTTTCTATTTAAAAAATATATAAATAGTGTTAAATAAGCGCTTACTTGACATTTAATTGACGGAGTATTAATTCCGTCAAAATTTTCTTCTATTAGGGATCTGTTTTAAATGTTTTAAAAACATTACAACCTTTTATAAAAATTGTTAAGTCAGAATTTTGACTTCACGTATAAAGTGATTTTGATGACAAACAAAGATAAGACAGAATGAAAAGC
>JAOSBO010000165.1:35816-50583 GCA_027563915.1 Erythroxylum rotundifolium | reverse complement strand
TCCAGCCTATATACCATCCTAGGGGTTTATTATGGAACAAATTATCTTAATCATACTAATTAATCATCTACACTAGATTAATCGATCGATTTGTTTAATCAAATTAATCACGTACTAAGAATAAGAATTAATCACGTACTAGTTATCGATGGAATATTACGTTTCATCGGTAAAAGAGCAGTAATTTTATACGGTGGGAAACTTAAATACCGACGGAACAACAATTCCGTTGGTAATCTAGCGAAAGTTTCCGACAGTTACCGACGGAAAAGGGATTCCGTCTATGACTTAAGCTTATCGTCTCATCTTCATCTAAACGACGAAGTTTGGTTACCTATTTACCGATGGAATTTACGTTCCGTCGGTATTTGAGTTGAACCAATGTTGCGACGGAATGAAATTTTCGTCGGTAAATAGGTTTGGCTAACGCTTTTACCGACGGTGAATAGTTCCGTCGGTAAATAGGCAAAGCTATTTATTTGCGGGAGTAATTCCCTCATTTATTACCGACAGAAGTACATATTCCGTCGGTAGCTTTACCGATGGGATGGTTTCTGTTGGTATGATTCCAACACAATTAAAATGCAAGAATGGTTCCTGTAATTTTTCCTGATGCGTTAGGTTTTGTCGTCGCTATATTCCGCAGGAGATTTTGCGTGAAATTCCTTCCCTCCAGTGTTACCGACAAATGATTTTTTTCGTCGTTAACTGCACATATTTACTGATAGAACGTAATATTCCATCGGTAAATAGCATCGGAATTTATTTCGTCGAAAATATTCTGCTACTAATCAGTGATTTTCATGTAGTGTGGGGGTTGTTTTACATAAACTTTATCGTCTGTAAAACCATTCAAAAATGCACTTTTCACATCCATTTGAAATAGTTTTATATTTTGATGGAAAACATATGCACGCAAGATCCTAATAGCTTCTAGTTAGCTACAGAAGCATATGTTTCATTATCATCTATTCCTTCTTCTTGATTATAGCCTTGAGCTATTAATCTAACTCCTCTTGCATAGCAATAATCCAAGCTTCGTCTTGAAGAGCTTCATCAATTTTCTTAGTTTCTAATTCGGAAACAAATGCTACATTGGCCTCTCTTCTAAACTTAGATCTAGTTCTCACTCCTTCTGATGTTTCTCCTATAATCAAGTTTTTTAGGTAAGAAGATTCATATTTCCAGTCTTTTTTTAAGCTAATATTAGAACCAAATTTATCTAAATTTTCTTTTGTATTCAAAATAGTGCATTTGCCTAAAGGATGAAAGTAAGCAATATTTGGCTTTCTTCCCTTCCATAATTCATATGGATTTTTATTTAAAATAGGTCTCAAAAATACTCTATTTTGAATATAATAAGCTGTATTTACAGCTTCTGCCCAAAAGTACTTAGGAAGATTTATTTTATATAACATAGTCCTTGCCATTTCCTGAATCGTCTTGTTCTTTCTCTCTATAACTCCATTTTGTAGAGGAGTTCTAGGAGCAGAGAAATTATGAAAATTTCCATTCTCTTCACAAAACATTTTGAATTTGTCATTTTCAAATTCTACACCATGATCACTCCTAATTCCAGTAATAGAAATTCCTTTTTCATTTTGTAACTTTTTTGGATAAAACGTTAAAGCATTTAAAAGATTCGACTTTTGTGATAAAAGCAATACCCAACAAAATCTAGTAAATTCATTAACAATTATGAGACCATACTTCTTTCCACCAAGACTTGCTATTTTGGTTAGACTAAAGAAATCTATATGTAACAGCTCTAGAGGTCTAGACGAAAAAGATGATTTAACTTATTTTCCTTTTTGACAACTTTCACAAAAGAAATCTTTGTTAAAACTTATCTTTGATGAACCTCTTACCAAATCATGTCTAAATAATTTGGAAATATGTTTAAAGCTAACATGACCTAACTTTTTGTGCTAAATCAATTTTTCATCATCTTTTGATATAAAACATGAAATATTTTGATTTTTCAAATCGTCTAAGTTAATTTTATAAAGATTATTTCATTTATTGGTAGAAAAGAATATGAAACTGTCCTTTTTTTTACTATACAAGAATTTTGATTAAAGGATACTTCAAATCCAGAATCACATAATTGACTTATATTGATTAGATTATGATTTAAACCATCAACTAGCAGAACATTATCAATAGACGAAAGGGAATCTTTACCAATTTTATCAATCCCAATTATTTTGCCCTGCTTATTGTCTCCAAAAGTTACTGATCCTCCTTGCTTATATTGGAGGTCTAAGAACATAGAAATTCTTTCCGTCATATGTCACGAGCAGCCACTATCCGAATATCATTGGGGGTGGTTGCTTCTTCTAGTAAGGAGATCTGTATATATTATATCCTTTTTAGGTACCCATATTTTCTTGGGTCCTTTAGGGTTAGTCTTATAATTTTTCTTTGAATAATAACAGTATTGTTTCTTTTTCTTTCTATTAAGAACAAAATTCCTATTATGAACAATATTACTATTATGAATAGTATTTCTCTTATTAAAGCCTAAACCGCTTTTATCATTTGGATGTCTATAACCTCCAATCATGTCATTCATCCTTTTTGTACTTTCTGTAAATTTCGATAAATATGTTGAAAGACTATTAATCCTTTGTTTTAGTTGATTAATTTCCTCAAATCAATCTACAATTATTTTCTTTTTCATATCGTCTACATGTTTCTTAAGGTAGACGTTTTCTTCTTCTAAGAGTTTTATGTTCTTTAAATTTTCAAAAAATTTCTTTTTCAACAACCTATATTGTTTTAAGATAACATGTAAATCTTCTAACAATTCTAAATAAGCATCATAAAGATCATCAAAGTTAGAAATTACCTCATCATCGCTTTCCCCTTCAACTACCAATCACATATTTGCTTGTTCTGATGTTTCTAAGTCGGATTCAGATTCAGACAAATCCAGATCTCTCGATGTTGCCAGCATGCTCTTTTTTTTTCTTGACTTTTCTTTTGTTTTCTTTTGAGCAACGGACATTCAGATTTGTAATGTCCTGGTTTATTATACTCATAGCAGATGATAGAACTTTTCTCATTCTTTGAATTATCTATGCTATTCTTTTTGAAAGAGAAGTCTTTATTTCCCCTTGATTTCTTTTTCCACATCCTTCTATTCTTTCTTGAAATGAAGGATAACTAATCTTCATCTTCACTTGATTCTTGATTAGATTCACTAGCATCATCATTCTTGATTTCTTTAATCTTTAAAGCTTTTAAAGATGTACTTCTATTTTCTGCATCTTGTAATTCTTCTAACCAGCCTTCAATGCAATAGATTTATCCCTTCTGGGTTTATCTTCTATATCAAGCTCAGCTTGCTTAAATCCTTGACCTCTTGTATTGCTGTTACTTTAGGTCTCCATCTTTTTGGAAGACTTCTGAGAATCTTTCTGACATGATCTTGACTGTCGTAGATTCTCCCCAAAGTTTTAAGTCCATTAATAATTGTTTGGAATTGTCCAAACATCTTATCAATAGACTCATCATTTTTCATCTTGAACAACTCATACTAATGAACAAGAATACCAATCTTGGATTCATTCACCTAGTTTGTACCTTCATGTCTAATGGCTAATGTGTCCCACACTTCCTTTTTAGATTTGCATCCATGAACCTTATCATATTCACTTCTACTTAGAGCACAACTTAAAAAGAACTTGTCCTTTGAGTTTAATTGAAAGCGAGCTTTCTGATCAATCGATCATTAGTCACGAGAGATGTTTTTCCCTTTATTGTCTGTTGGGATATATGGACCATTTTCAATGATATCCCAAAGATCAATGTGTGTGGATTCTATGAAGAGCCGCATCATGTCTTTCCAATAATGATAATCTTCACCATTAAAAGCAAGGGGTTTTAAGACCAAGGCACCTTCTGCTATAAAAACATGTGATTCTGCCATATGTCTTTATCCTCACTTTGTAAGAGTGTTTCTTGGAAACTTGCTCTAATACCAACTGAAGTAAATCACTTGTTAATATAAAAATCACATATAATATGCAAAATACACAAGAAAGAGGGTTAAATTGTGTTAAATCGTCTAAGTTATGAATCTTTAAAATCTTCTTGATTTTCTTAACAAATTCAGATGATTACAAGATTAAACAATGCACTTAATTTGATGCGTAATGAAATAGTGAAAATTAGTATATATTCTACTAACAACAAGAAAATTAAAAAGGTAAGAGCTAGAGAAATATGACACTGCAATTTATACATCCAGTCCTCAGAATTCGTCTGAGATTTCACTATCTCCTTTAACGTCACAAGTATTATTTCTACATTTGCAGAGCCTTTTCAAGTCTCTTTCACAAAGTATTATTTATCTGCTTTCTTAGCCTCTTCAAACTCTAGCCTTCCTTTCATTCGAAAAGATATTGTTTAAGCTTCCACACTCATGTTACAGATGTATTTGCTCCCTTTCTTTCTTTCTTTTCTCTCAGAATATTTTTCACAGCATAAGTATTTAAGCACAGAATTTCTCTAAGTTTTTTTTTAAAGTCTACGACTACAACTAATATTTATAACCTTAATCTCCAATACTCTTATTGAGAAATCTTCTTGTAGAGTCTTCTAAAGTCCGTTATTAGCTAAGTCCTGTAACCAACTCCAACTAACTAACGTTTTAGCATATTCTTCAATTACATTGACTTGCTTAGATTTGTATGCTTCGTTTGGTGTCTTAGACTTGATCACTTCGTTTGATCTGTCTTAGATGCTTTGTCTTATTCAACTTTTACTTAAGTACCGTCTTAATTTGATGATTTGTGCCACTTATATTTACCTGTGCACTTAACAAATTCATCAAAACAGTTCACACACTTCTATTATTATTTTTACTTGACTTTCATCAAAATCAATAGAAGAAGTAAAGTCTTCTTAACTTAACAAATACTACTATAGGGTTAGCCATGGTTGTATACATCATATGCATGTGTATGCAACAAAAGTGTCGAAATCAAGATTCTGAGACCAGTACAATCCAAAAACCACATAATCATACATGTATGTAAGGATATGTAAAGAACGTGAAATAACAAAACCTTTTACCTTTTGTTTCTCCTCCTTTCTTGTTTCTTCTCATTTTTTGGGTTATTGCAAATACCAAACCCTTCTTTGATCACCTAAGAACACGTAAAGAAGATGAAGAAATAATGTATAAGGGTGATTTGAGCACCAAACTAGATGAGTTATAGTATATGCTCAAGATGACGGAAAATAGATCAAAAATCTTGTTGCATGTACTTTGATTTATGCAACAATTGCATAAATTGCAAGAACAAGGTTCTTAATGCCTCTCTCTCGCTCTAAAACTCTCCTAGAGCCCTTATCAACTCACTTATGTGTGTAAGAAGTGATTAAGCCTCATGTACATAAGTGAAGAACTCACTTATATACTCATTCGTGCCCTCTATCACAATCATGACTTTTTTAAAAATTGGGCTCGCCTTCAGCCACGATCATCGCCTACTTAAAATTATCCATCACACTATGTTTTTCATTTGATATTTTATATATGTGACCCTTAGGTTTTCAGTTATTTTAGACACTTGAATTAACTCTTAATTCAAACAAATCATAAAGGGTTTCATAAAGCTATTTATCGGATTATAAGTGGATTAACTCACAAACTCTTCAATAGTTAATTATCCAACTTATGAACCCTTCCATAAACAATTACCATGCAATTCTTCCTTTCACCATACTATACCCCACTTGGTTCGAAGTATAGGCTATGCGTCAACTCCTACTAGACTAACGACGTCATATCTAGTCCAAGTGATATTAGTTCTCGTCCTGGGATCTCATTACTCTATGTGTCATTGAGGACTCTCTTCATGACACATAGCTGCTCTGGCCAGAGCTTGAGTAATGACCCTAAAAAGAGGCCATGGGTATCATCTCCTTCTATCAGGAGTAGTGAATCCTTTATTAGCTACCCGGTTATCTTCGAATACCAATAGTTATACCTAATCACTGCCCTAAGAGCAACCTCGTCTTAAGGTAACAAGGAATGATGTCAAAGCGCAAGATTAGTATTCAAGATATCCTTGAGTTCCTCAAATCTTAGGATATTTGTACCATTGCTATGATGAGATTAATCATTAACATTCGATAGATCACCCATATAATAATCTCATAACGAGACATCTAATGTACTTACCACCCTTAGTAAGCATCCACATGTTAACTCTAAATATCTCTTGTTTATAGTTTATGAGATCCACTGCTTGATCAAATCAAGGAGTATAACAAGTGCTAGTCTATCTTGATTAATAATGTCCTGTCTTATTAATCCTATGACTAGGGATTTTTTAGTACTAACATAATTGCACATGATAGGAATCTTATTATCGTGATCTCATCATGACTTCCTTCGTGCTATATTTTGTATCACGGTCTTCATTAATTCGATTTAAGATCAACGTCAATTCATATATAAAAGAATATCAAATTAATGAGTAAAGCCTTTCACTTTATTAATCAAAATAAAGTTAGTATAAAAATGCTAAAGGTGATTATCTTTAAAGCACTACTCTAACAGTGAAAAACTCTATAGTTATCATTGGGTAAATAGGCACATCACAACGAATGAATCTATGCCAACCTATGTTTGTAGCTAGTCGCTCAACATTCTGTCACACTCTTATGGTTTCTAATAATTCAAAATCAAAGTAATGAGGAGTAATCAATTCTCTATTTATAAGGTCTCGGAAACACATATCTTCTTTTTCCGAATAAATAGAAAATAGGGCATGAAATGTTGCTGGCAAATTAGGCTTACCTTCACCGGAGACTTGAAGGCACAATTCGTTGATCAGTTTCTAAGTTGTCATCTTCTTTGGTGCCATTAGAAGAAGAAAACTTGCAAAATTAAGAAAGAAAGGGATGTGCTCTTTTTTTTATAGAGAGAGAGAGAAAAATCTTACCTAAATCCTTGTATTTTTTGATGATTAATACATGATAAGAGTAAAAGATTGAAAGATTTATGAAAAGAGATTTAAGAAAATAACAAAAATCTAGATTAAGATGAAGGATTTTAGAGAGTGGGAGAAGAGTTTTCGTAGGTTAGAGAGAGAAGGTGTGAAATTTTAGAAGAATTAATAAAAGAAGAAAAGGGAGGGAAATTTAAAATTTCCCTCTGGATAGGATTCCCACGATGATGGGAATGCCCATCATTCCCACGATCGTGGATTTTCTCTCCAGAAAGTTTTTGAAGAGAATTCCTATGATCGTGGGAATCTCCTCCATTCCCACGATCGTGAGATTTCTCTCGAGAAAGTTTTTGGAGAGAACTCCTACAATAGTGGGAAAATGAACAATTCCCAAGATCATGGTTAGTATAATTCTTCCACTTCTAAACCTTCTTCCAAGCCTAGTATGCATTCTCAATGATCCTACAACCTACAAGCACATCAAAATAATATTATCAACAAGAAATTTGAAGAGAAAACAAGTCAAATCAAACATGATCATAACTATAAAACTAAACAAAAAAATTAACATGAACAATCAAAAGAAAATAAATATGTTAAGTTAAGGTCATTAACTTAACCATTCCTCATACATTCATAAAAGAGTGGAAGAAAGGAAAGAGATAACTTCCCTTTCTTGTGGATATGTCCCTCCATAATATGGCTTAGAATGATGCCCGTTGACCTTGAATGTTTCTCCCTTGTCATTTTCCAACTCCAAAGCTCCATGAGGAAACACTTGAAGAATCTTGAAGGGTCCACTCCATCTTAACTTGAGCTTTTTGGGAAATAGCCGAAGTCTTAAATTGAACAAAAGAACTAATTCTCCACTATTAAATTCCTTCTTCTTGATGTTGCCATCATGCCACTTCTTAGCCCTTTTTTTTGTATAGCTTGGCATTTTCATAAGCATCATATCTTAATTCTTCCAACACATGCTAGCTTCCAATTCGTGTTTAATTTATTGATTGCCGAATAGACTCTATGTTCTAACTCCAATGGTAAATTGTAAGCCTTACCATACACGAGTTGTATGGTGTTGTGCCTATAGGAGTTTTAAAAGCTATTCTATAAGCCCACAATGTGTCATCCAGCTTCAAAGTCCGATCTTTCCTTGAAGTACTCACTGTCTTCTCCAAAATCCTTTTCAACTTTGTATTCGCCACCTCCATATGGCCACTAGTTTGGAGTTGGCAAGGGTAGCCACTCTATGATGAACATTAAATCTCTTCATAAGGGTCTCGAATGGTTTGTTGCAAAAATGACTCCCTCCATCACTTATAATCGCTCTCGGCACCCTAAATCTGGTGAAAACTTCTTAATAAACCTTTGAACCACCTTGCCATCTTTAGTTGGAGTGGTGACTGCCTTAACCCGTTTGGAAACATAATCAACCCTAACTAATATGTAGGTGTTACCGATAGAGGATGAGAAAGGTCCCATGAAGTCCAGCCTCACACATCAAATATCTCTACCTCTATTATGTTTACAGCGGCATTTCATCTCTTTTGGATATGTTTCCCACTCTTTGACATCTATCGCACTTTAGCACAAAATCTCGAGCATCCTTAAACAGGGCCAGCTAATAGAATCCACAGTCCTAGCTTAGTGCAGTAGTCTTGTTAACTCCATAATGCCCTGCATAAAGTGAGCTCTAACATTGTGTTAAAATTTCGGGCATTTCATCTTCAGGGATACGCCTACAAATCAAACTGACAGTGCAAATCTTATAAATTACAGGTTCATCCTAAATATAATGAAAGCATTGAAATAGAAAATGCTTCCTTTATTGATATGAAAAATCACACGGGAGAATACCACTGAAAGGTAGTTTGCAATATCTGCAAACCAAGGAAGGAAAGGATTATCTACCATCATTAAGGTCTTATCAGGAAATATTTCCTCAATTTCCTCTTCCTCTTCCTCTTCATGATGTACTCCTTTAAGTCTCGGTAAGTGGTATGCTATGACATTTTATGCTCCCTTCTTGTCTTTAATCTCAATGTTGAACTCTTAGAGCAGGAGTACCCACTAGATGAGCCTAGCTTGGCATCCTTCTTCGCAAAGAGGTAATGTAATGCTACATGATCTATAAAAACAATAATGTGAGAGCCTAAAAGATAGGAACAAAATTTTTCATAAGAAAATACCACCATAAGCAATTCCTTCTTAATAGTTGTGTAATTCAATTGTGCTCCCGTCAATGTCTTGCTTGCGTAATAGATAACATGTAACCTCTTCTCATTTCATTGGCCAAGTACACAACCAACAACATGTTCACTTGCATCACACAATAATCTCAAAAGGAAGAGACCAATCTAGCGACATCAAAATTGGTGCTGTTGTTAGTGCCTTCTTCAACCTGTTAAAATAATTTAAACAGTCATCATAAAAAACAAAAGGCACATCTTTGACTAATAAATGAGTCAGGGGTCTTGCAATAAGAGAAGAATCCTTAATAAACCATCTTTAAAATCCTACATAACCTAGGAAAACTCAGATACCCTTTATATTGGTAGGAGGTGGTAACTTTTCAATCACTTTTGTCTTAGCACGATCCACTTCAATCCTATTATATGAAATCTTATGACCGAATACAATTCTCTTTTGGACCATGAAATGACATTTCTCCCAATTTAAAAATAAATGAGATTCCTCACATCTTTGAAGCACTCTATCTAAATTAAGCAAACAATGATAAAAAGAATCTCCAAAGATAGAAAAATAATCCATAAATACCTCCATAAGGTTTTCGTTCATGTCCACAAATATGGCCATCATGCACATTTAAAATGTTGTAGGTGCATTGCATAAACCAAAAAACATCCTTCGATACGCAAAAGTCCCATAAGGGCAGGTGAAAATGGTCTTCTCTTGATCTTTCGGGTATATAAATATTTGATTGTACCCTAAATATCCATCAAGAAAGCAATAAAAAGAATGACCAACCACCCTCTCAATCATTTGGTCCACAAAAAGTAAAAGGAAATGATCCTTCTTGGCGGCCAAATTTAGCTTCCTATAGTCAATACATACTTGCCAACTCGTGACGGTCCTCATGGAAATCTTTTCACCTATCTTATTCTCTATCACTGTCATGCCACACTCCTTCGACACACACTGTACTAGACTCACCTACTCACTACTAAAATGAGGTAAATAATCCCCACATCCAAAAGTTTCACCACCTCCTTTTTCACAACCTCTTACATATTTGGATTTAACCTTCTCTATCTTTCTCTCAAAGTTCTACATCCTTCTACTAGGTGAATCCAGTGCATCATCACATTAGGGTTAATCCCCCTAATATCATAAATTTGCCACCCTACGACTCCTATCCTCTTCCTAATGGTCTCGACCACTTTCTTTTCTTACTCACATTTTAATTCATTGGAGATAATGATGGGTAGATTATGATTCTTCCTTTAAAAAGTATATCTCAAATGGGGAATTAAGGGTTTAAGCTCTAAAGTGGGAGGTTTAGCAATAAAAGGTGGTGTGAGCATATCAGTTCTCTTCAATTTCTCTAAATCAACTTCTTCATATAAATCCTCTTCCTTGGCATTCTCATCCCTGTACACTTCCTTCACTTATTTGACTTCCTCTTTAACCTCTTTCACGCATTCATCCATGACATCAATTTTCATACACACATTATGTTAAGTCAAGAAGACTTCTTCTATTGATTTTGATGAAAGTCAGATAATAATAATAATAGAAGTGAGTGAACTGTTTTGATGAGTTTATTAAGTGTACAGATAAATATAAGTGGCACAAATCATCAAATCAAGATGATATTCAAGTAACAGCTAAATAAGACGAAGTCTAAGACAGACCAGATGAAGTGATTAAGCGAAGACACCAGACGAAGCATACAAATCAAATCAAGATGATATAATTGAAGAATAATCTACAATGTCAGGTAGTTAGTTGGAGTTGGTTACAGGACTCAACTAATAACAGATCTCAGAAGATTCTACAAACAGTTTTCTCAAGAAGATCGTTGGAGATTTAGACTATAACTATCAATTATAGTCGGAGACATAAATACTTTTTACTTTACTTTTACTTACACTTTACAAAAAATAATTATGTGTTTAAGTGATTATACTGTAAAAATATCCTGAGTGAAAAGAAAAAAAAGAGATCAAGAACACCTGTAACGTGAGTGTGAAAGATCAAATAATATCTTTTCGAGTGAAAGGAAGGCTAGAGCCTGAAGAGGCTAAGATAGCAGATAAAGAATACTTTGTGAAAGAGACCTGAAGAGGCTCTAGAAGTGTAAAAATAATACTTGTAAAGTTGAAGGAGATAGTGAAATCTCAGATAAACTCTGAGGACTGGACGTAGCCTAAAGGTTAAGGGTAAAATAGAATAAATCGCGTGTCATATTCTCTAACCCTTATCTCTTTAATTTCTTATTGTTAGAAGAATAGATACTATTTCCACTGTTGCATTACTCAAACAAATTAAATGCTTTTTTTTGTAATTGTCTGAATTTTTTAATAAAATCAAGAAGATTTTAAAGATTACTATCTTAGACGATTTAACACAATTCAACCCCCCTTCTTGTGTATTTTAAATATTATACATGATTTCTATATTAACAAGTGATTTACTTCAGTTGGTATCAGAGTGTAAGTTTCCAAGAAACACTATTATAAAGTGAGGACAAAGATTCATGGCTAAATCACATGTTTTTATAGCTGAAGGTGCCTCCGTCTCAAGACCCTCTGTATTCAATGGTGAAGATTATCATTATTGGAAGGATATGATGCATTTTTTCATAGAATCCACAAACATTGATCATTGGGATATCATTAAAAGTGGTCCATATATTCCAACAAACTACCAAAGGAAAAGCATCTCTCATGACCAATGGTTAGTTGATCAGAAAGCTCGCGTTAAATTAAACTCAAAGGCTAAGTTCTTTTTAAGTTGTGCTCTAAGAAGAAGCGAATATGATAAGGTTTATGGATGCAAATCTACAAAGGAAATGTGGGACATATTAGCCATTGCACATGAAGTCACAAACCAGGTGAAAGAATCCAAGATTGGTATTTTTGTTCATTAGTATGAGCTGTTTAAGATGAAAGGTGATGAGTCTATTGATCAAATGTTTGGACAATTCCAAACAATTATTAATGAACTTAAAGCTCTGAGGAAAATCTACAATAGTCAAGATCATGTCAGAAAGATCTTCAGAAGTCTTCCAAAAAGATGGAGACCCAAAGTAATAGTAATACAAGAGGCCGAGGACTTAAGCAAGCTAAAGCTAGACGAATTACTTGGTTCACTGAAAATCCATGAAGTAGAGCTTGATGCAGAAGATAAACCCAAAAGGGATAAATCTATTGCATTGAGGGCTGGTCTGAAGAATCAAAAGATGTAGAAAAATAGAAAGATGTCTTCAAAAGCATTAAAGATCGAAGAAATCAAGAATCATGATGCTAGTGAATCTGATCAAGATTAAAGTCAAGATGAAGATGAGTTATCCTTCATTTCAAGAAAAATTAGAAGGATGTGGAAAAAGAAAACAAAGGGAAATAAAGACTTCTCTTTCAAAAAGAATAGCAAAGACAATTCGAAGAATGAGAAAAGCTTTATCGTCTGTTATGAGTGTAATAAACCAGGACATTACAGGTCTGAATGTCCCTTGCTCAAAAGAAAACACAAGAAGAGTCAAGAAAACAAAAGGAGCATAATGACAACATGGGAAGATCTGGATTCGTCTGAATTTGAATCTGACTCAGAAACTTCAGAACAAGCAATTATATGCTTGTTAGCTAAAAGGGAAAGTGATGATGAGGTAATCTCTAATTTTAATGATCTTCAGCATGCCTATTTAGAATTGTTAGAAGATTCAAATGCTATTCTAAAACAATATAGGTTGTTGAAAAAGAAATTTTTTGAAAATTCTAAGAACACAAAACTCTTAGAAGAAGAAAACATTTGCCTTAAGAAATAAGTAAACGATATGAAAAAGAAAGTAACTGCAGATAGATCTGAGGAGATTAATCAGCTAAAACAAAGGATTAATATTCTTTCAGCAGATTTATTGAAATTTATAGAAAGTACAAAAAGGATGAATGATATAATTGGAAGTTATAGACATCCAGATGATAAAAGCAGTTTAGGCTTTTATGCTAGAAATACTATTCATCATAGTAATGTTCTTCATAATAGGAATTTTATTCCTAATAGAAAGAAAAAGAAACAGTATTCTTATTATTCAAAGAATAATTATACGACTAACTCCAAAGGACCCAAGAAAATATGGGTACCTAAGAAGGATATAATATATACTACAAATCTACTTACTTGGAAAAAGCAACCATCATCAATGGTACTTGGATACTGACTGCTCCAACACATGACGAGCAGAAGGTCTATGTTCTTAGACCTCCAATATAAGCAAGGAGGATCAGTAACTTTTGGAGACAACCAGTAGGGCAAAATAATTAGGATTAACAAAATTGGTAAAGATTCCTTTTCATCTATTGACAATGTTCTGCTAGTTGATGGTTTAAAGCCTAATCTAATCAGTATAATTCAATTATGTGATTCTGATTTTTAATTATCCTTTAATCAAAATTCTTGTTTAGTTAAAAAAAAGGACAGGTCCATATTCTTTTCTACCAAGAGACAAAACAATCTCTATAAAATTAACTTAGATGATTTGAAAAGTCAAAATATTTCATGTCTTATATCAAAAGATGATGAAAAACTGATTTGGCACAAAAAGCTAGGTCATGTTAGCTTTAAACATATTTCCAAATTAGTTAGACATAATTTGGTAAGAGGTTTACCAAAGATTAGTTTTAACAAAGACTTCTTTTGTGAGAGTTTTCAAAAAGGAAAACAAGTTAAAACATCTTTTTTATCTAAGAATATTGTAACTTCGTCTAGACCTCTAGAGCTGTTACATATAGATTTGTTTGGTTCAACTAGAACAGTAAGTCTTGGTGGAAAGAAGTATGGTCTTGTAATTGTTAATGACTTTACTAGGTTTTGTTGAATATTGTTTTTATCTCATAAAGATGAATCTTTTAAATACATTAAAGTTTTATCCAAAAAAGTTACAAAATGAAAAAGGAATTTCTATTAGTTGGAATTAGGAGTGATTATGGTGGAGAATTTGAAAATGATAAATTCAAAATATTTTGTGAAGAGAATGCAATTTTCCATAATTTCACTACTCCTAGAACTCTTTAACAAAATGGAGTTGTAGAAAGAAAGAACAAGATGATTCAGGAAATGGTAAGGACTATACTATGTGAAATGAATCTTCCTAACTACTTCTGGGCGGAAGCTATAAATACAACTTGTTATATTCAAAATATAGTATTTCTGCGACCTATTTTAAATAAAACTCCATATGAGTTATAGAAGGGAAGAAAGCCAAATATTTGTTACTTTCATCCTTTTGATTACCAATGTACTATCTTGAATAAAAAAGAAAATTTGGACAAATTCAATTCTAAGATCAATTCAGGAATTTTTCTAAGTTATTCTATTAGTTTTAAAGCTTATAGAGTTTATAATCTTGTTTTTAAATCTGTTGAAGAATCTACGCTTGTAAAGTTTGATGATGATTCTTATATAGGTAAAAGAGATGATTATGATGATGAAACTCTATATGTTCCCTTAGTTAATAAGCAAGACGATTCACCATCAAATAACCCATCTGATAAAGTAGTAGATATTTCTGAAAATATTAGCTTAAGAAAAGACTGGAGATATAAATCTTCTCACCCAGA